>VMDR010002198.1:0-98084 GCA_007922815.1 Macrotus californicus
TCACCATTCTAGATGCCGTCATGAAAATGAGTGGTTCATGGGAAGAGGTCAAAATACCAACATTAACAGATGTTTGGAAGAGGTTGGTGCCACCCCTCATGGATGACGGGTTCAAGACTTCGGTGGAGGAAGTAACTACAGATGTGGTGGAGTACCACAGATGTGGCAAGAGAACTAGAATTAAAAGTGGAGCCTGAAGAGATAGCTGAATTGCTGAAATCTTGTGCTAAAATGATTGTTTCTTATGAATGAGCAAAGAAAGTGGTTTCTGGAGGTGGAATATACTCCTGGTGAAGATGCTGTGAAGATTGGCGAGATGACAACGAAGTACCTAGAATATAACGTAAACTCAGTTGATAGAGCAGGGGCAGGGTTTGCGAGGATTGACTCCAATTTGGGAAGAAGTTCAACTGTGGGTAAAAAACGCTATCAAACAGCATTGCATGCTGGAGCAATCGTTTGTGAAAGGAAAAGTCAGTCAGTGCAGCAAGCTTCATTGTCGTCTTATTTTTGTTGTTTAGTTTTTATTACATAATCATAAACTTAACTCTGCAATCCAGCTAGACTTGGAAGGGTAAGGAAAACATGGAAGCCAATGAACTACGGCGAGAGCATGAAGATTATAGAACATTCCAAGCAGATGGGGGTGAAGGGGTGTGCTCCTGAGCTACAGAAGGAATGGTCTGGTGGTTAAGATGAAAAATCAAATTTATTAGAGTCGGTCACAGTCAGTCATGGTGATCTTCTAGCTGGTCTTGCCATTCCTGGACCCATAGCGCACCATGGCCGTCACAACATCCATGCCTTCTTTCACCTGGCCGAAGACCACGTGCTTGCCATCCAGCCACTCAATCTCATCAGTGCAGATGAAAAACTGGGGTCCAGGATTTGCCACGGACAAGATGCCAGGACCTGTGTGCCTCAGGATGACATTCTCATCATCAAATTTCTCTCCGTAGATGACTTGCCACCTATGCTGTTGTGACGTGTGAAGTCATCACCCTGGCACATGAATCCCAGAACAATTCTGTGAGAGTGAAAACGTCATAACCACATCCTTTCTCCCCAGTGCTCACAGCACAAAAGTTTTCTGCTGTCTTTGGAACTTTATCTGCAAACAGTTCCAAGCAGACATGGCCCAACGGCTCGCCATTGGCAGTGATGTCAGAGAACACAGTGGTGTTGACCATGGCTGGACGTGGGAAGATCCGAGGTGGCATCGTCATCTATAAGGCAGGCCATTGTCTTATTTTAAGAAATTACCACAGCCACCCCAGCTATCCTGATCAGTCAGCAGCCATCAAGGCAAGACCTCTACCAGCAAAAAGATTACCACTTACTGGGGGCTCAGATGATTAGCAATAAAGTATTTTACAAATAAAATATGTACATTGTGCCCTGGCTGGTGTGGCTCAGTGGATTGAGCAATGGCTTGTGAACCAGGGGGGCGCCCATTCGATTCTTGGTCTGGGCACATGCCTGGGTTGCAGGCCAGGTCCCCAGTAGGGGGCGCATGAGAGACAACCACACATTGATATTTCTCTCTCTGTTTCTCCCTCCCTTCCCTTGTGTCTAAAAATAAATAAAATCATAAAAAATATATACATTGTTTTCTTTTAGAGAAAATGTTATTGCACATTTAATAGACTACAATATAGTGTGAGTATAACTTTTATATCCACTGGAAAATCAAAACTTTCACGTGACTCGCTTTATTGTGATATTTATTTTATTGCGGTGGTCTGGAACTGAACCCACAATATCTCCAAGGTATGCCTTTGGAAGTCCCAACTTCGCCTGGGGGAAGGTGACCTTAGACTTCTCACCTGTGCCCCTATGCCCTTTGGGCCCTTTGCCTGGTTCTGCAAATGCCCTCAAGACAAATCCTTCCTTGTTTACTTGTCTCTTGGTTTAGATTTCAGCCTAAGTGTTTCTTATTTTCTTGCTAACTTATGCTTTTAGGAACATTTTTGTGTGTGTGCTCTCTCACACACACAAACACACATGCATTTTATTCAGTATTTTTAGTTGTTTTCAAGAGAAGGGATGAGTGGTTATCTGGCCCAGCTAGAAAAACTCTGGTTTAAAGTAGTGCTTTGTATTCAGGGTTCTTGCGTCCCCAGGAATAGGGCTTTCATTCTCAAGTGTGAGGCCTTTGGCTTTCACACTTGAGAATAAGACCACCAGCATCACTGTGAAGGTATAGAGGGGTCTGGCCTCTCCCCCAGAGGGAGGGAAAGGTGCTGGCCAGGTCTCTTGCTCCTAAGGGGGGAGTGAGCTTTTGTTTTTTCTATTGTCTATTTCATTTATCTTAACTGTTAATCTTTATTATTTCCTTTTTTTTCTGTTGGCTTTAGGTTTAGTTTGTTCTTTTTCTAGTTCCTTAAGTTGTAATGTTACGTTGTTGATTGAGTTCTTTCTTGTTTTATAATGTATTTAGCTACAAATTTTCCCTTAGCAGCGCTTTTACCGTATCCCATAAGTTTTTGAATTTTCTGTTTTCATTTTCATTTGTCTCTAAGTATTTTCTTATTTCCCTTTTGATTTCTTCTTTGATCCATGGGTTGTTTAAAAATGCCTGTTTGGCCCTGGCCGATGTGGTTCGGTTGGTTGGAGCATCAGCCCGTGCACTGAAAGATCATGGGTGTTCCATTCCCAGTCAGGGCACACACCTGGATTGCGGGTTCTGTGCCTGGTCCAGGGGCATATGCAAGGCAACTAAGGGATGTTTCTCTCTCAAATCAATAAAGGAATCCTCAGACAAGGATTAAAAAATGTGTTTGTTTAATTTCCACAAATTTTGGAATTTTCCAGTTTTCCTTTTGTTACTAATTTCTAACTTCATCATGTTGTTAAAGAAGATACTTTGTATCTGTCTTTTAAAATCTGTTGAGACTTAATTTGTGGCCTAACATGTGGTCTATCCTGAAGAATATCCCATGTCCACTTGAAAATAATGTGTACTCTGTTGTTGGATAGAGTGTTCTGTATATGTCTGTTAGATAGAGTGCATCTGTTGTCTTGTGTTTGTCCCGTTTTCTTATTTATCTTCCGTCTGTTCTATCCAGTATTGTAAGTGGGGTATTGATTGTAAGTGGGGTATTGAAGTGTCCCAGCTATTATTGTAGAATTAATCTATTTCTCCCTTAAATTTTGTTAGTTTTTGTTTCGTGTGTTTTTATGGTCATTAGGTGCGCAAATGTTTATAATTGCTATATTTTCTTGTTGCATTGAACCTTTTATTAATCTAGAGTTTGTTTCTTTGTCTCTTATAAGCGTTTCTGGGGTGAAGTCTATTTTGTCTAACAGTTTTATAGCCGCTCCTGCGCACATTCGGGCACCGTGTGCGCGGGATATCTTTCCACCCTGTCATTTCCAACCTGCATCTTTGGATCTCAAGTGAGTCTCTCGGGGATAGCATGTAGGTGGATCACGTGTTTTTATCCATTCTGCCAATCTCTGTCTCCTGATTGGAGCGTTTAATTCACTTATATTGCATTTAAAGTAGTTATGGGTAAGGAAGAACCTACTTCTGCCATTCTGCCTTTATTTCTATATGCCTTGTAGCTTTGTGTCCCTAATTGCCTACATTACTGTTTTTTGTGCTTAATTGATTCTTTTTGTAATGGAATATTTAAATTCCTTTCTCCTTTCCTTTTGTGTATATCCTTTTTTACTGCATGGACAAATGAACCTTTACTGAGAGCCTGTTGTGTGCCGGGGGCTGAGTGCTTGTCCACCTGGCATCCCTCTGTCTCGTTCAGCCTCACAGCAGCGTGGATGCACTCAACAGCAGCCCTGTTCCCTAAAGAATCCAAAGGTCAGCCTGTGGAGATTCCCGTTGATTATCTATAATCTTTTATTGGGCCATGGGGACAGGGAGGGGTGCAATCAGGTGCTTTTCTGACCATGCACCTCGTGCTCCATGTGTATAGATTGTTAAATGATGACTGTTAAATTTCCGCCGCTTCTACCTGCCGTCTAGCACGTTTCAGGGTGCTGGCGCCGTCCGCGTTAGGGAATGAAAACAAAGGGGTGCCGCGGCGCGGCTGGGCCTGACTGCTGGCTTCAAGTCCTTGACTGATTAAAGCACAGCTCGGGAGGCCCGCCTGGGGGGCTAAAATCATGTATTTGAAACGTCACACATGCACAAATGGTCATAGCAGCGTCATTCACAATAGTCAAAAAATAGAACCAACCCAAATATTTCTCAACTAATGGACGGATAAGCAAAATGTGGTATATTCATACAATGCAATGTTACTCAGCCATAAGAAGGAATGAAGTACTGATACACGCTGTAATACGCGGACCTTGAAAACATGCTGAGTGAAAGAAGCCATGCAAAGGCTTTGTTTATTGCATTTTCTGTATTTTTATATGGCCTTTGTATGAAATGCCCAGAACAGGTAAATTCAGAGACAGAAAGTAGATTGGTGGTTGCCAGGGGCTGGGAGGGAGGAGAAATGGGGAGTGACTGTTAATGGTACTGAGGTTTTTTTTAGGGGGGGGGGTGGTATTTGAAATGTCTTGGAGTTAGATAGTGGTGATATTTGCGCAACATTTTGAATATACTAAAAACGACTGAATTGTGCACTTTGGTTAAAATGGCAGGAAAAGAAAACTAAAAAAAAATTTTCAGTAGCTAACTGAAAGTTTACTCACATCACATTGGACTCTGAATTCCGCCAGGTTCTCCCATTGTTCCTGTGCTGTGTTCTTCACAGAGCCTATTACATCCTTTATTCTTCCTTCCCCAGTAGCATCTGACATGCTGCCTGGGGCCTGGGAGCAGGGTTCTTTGCTCAGAACATTTTGTTTCCCATCAGTTTTAGAAAATTATCCTTGGCCTCTGTTCTCTTCTTGCTTGTATTTCCTCTCTAGAAAGCTGCTTCTCTAAGGCTGTAGTGAAGAAAGGTAATCCTGCCGAAGGGTTTGAAGAAATACAGAGAAGTCAGCAAGGTTGTTGCTGCACTCCTCGTTGCTGTGGTGAAGGCGGGTGGTGCTCCTCACGATGCGGAGGAGCCGAGCGTATAAATGGATGCAGTTGGGGGCAGTTGAGCCAGGGACCCAGGAGGGCGCACTGTCCTTGGCCGCAGTTCCCCTGTCACAGGCATGTATTTCTCTGCATCGAACAGATGAAGTGTGAGTGCTGGCCCAGCGCTGTTCCCTGAGGAGGCGGGAGTCCTGATCCCCTGTGGAAGGAAGAAAGCCCAAGGGGTGAGGCTGCTTGGAGGAGGGTACTGTGAGGACAGAGGAGTGGCTCTGAGAGTCTTGGGGTTGACAGGAAACCATTGTTCGGAGTTGGCCCTTTGTCCTTTCTGAAACTGCAAACAGGTCCCCAGGACTGCCACATTAGGGACCTGGTTTCAGGTCTGTGCCATTTCTCCTGTCCACCCCCTCTTTCCCCACCAGTGCCTGTCCCAGCCCCATAAACTGATATCTCAGGCTGATGGCCCTGCAGAGGAATGGCCTAGCCGTGTTCTGCAGGGTTTCATCTTGTCGGCATGTGGAGTCCGAGAACACCCGTGTGCCTTGGCTTTCCCTCTCCTTCCTTCCCCTTCCCTCTGTGCCCCAGCATTTTCTGGGTACATGGGAAAGCAAACTTGTCCCTCATTACTTACACATACTTTCTCTCTGTTTCCAATAATCTGCTTACTCCAGATCAAACCAGCCTCACTCTGAATCCATTTACCCATACATTCATTCCACAAGGGTTTTGTGCCAGGCACTGTGCTAACCTGCATGCTCAAAGTCATTATCTGACAGTATCTTACTAGTATCACTTGCAGAAGTTTAGGTCACTGATGTGCCTCTTTGACCTCATACCCATTTTATAAACTCAGATATCCCTCACATATTCTTCTTGGGTAATACAGTATCTTACCTCCAAAGAGCTGAGGCTGAGATTTTCATTCTGACCTCTTCCAGAGGCGGAGCCTGGAGCAGGCCTCTCCCTGCCAGGCCTCATTCTTTTCTGATGGAAGTTGATCTGCCCTCTCCTCACCCCCTTTTGCTATCTGTTTGCTCTTCCTAGTTCAGAGCCTCAGGATTGGCTCATTCACTCCCTCTGGCCTGGAGCGCATTCCACTGCTGTCAGGACCCTCTCCCCCTCCAACCTCCCCAGGGCTTCTCATTCCTTCCCAGCTTCAGCTCCTGGGGATCTCAGGAGAGCCTCTTATCTGCCACAGGAAGCTACACCCAGGGTTCTGCAAAGATGCTCGTTAAGGTGCAAGTGAAGGGGATTTTGAAAATAGAAACATTTTCATTTTCTTTAACCTTTGAGATGAATTCAATGGCTTGAGACAGTCCATTCGGGCCCATGGTGCCAGGACCTTCCGAGTCTTTTCCAGAGACTCTCATGAAACTTTCCGATTTGTATGGACACTGACACCGGTGAGCTTGGCCTGGCTCCTCTCGGGGCTGCAGAGTAGAATGACCTTTGGATAGAAGGGATCTTCAGGGAAGAAGACCTGAGTCTTGCTGTCTCTCCTCCTGGACCCTCTCCACTTGGTGGGGTTCTGCTTTGAGGCCAGAGTGCGCTGAGCACATGGAGGTCACACATGTGTGGCTCATCCTGTGGGGGGGCCTTTTAGTTCATTCCTTGTGTATTTCTGCCTTTGTCTCTCATCTTCCCACCCATCTCACCTCCCCACCCACATCCCCCAAAAAGAAAACGTTTAGAAGTGGAAATGTTAAGAGCACCGTAGATTCTGTAGACTTTGGGACCTGGTGGTTTATCTCCCTTTGACAGGAGCTGCGGAGGAAGCAAGAATGCTGATTGTCTTCCCTGAACTTTTCTTCCCTGCAGAATTCTTCGGGAGGAGAAAGGATTTCACTGGCTGTTTGCCTTACCACCTAGAGAGCTCAAAGGCTGCGGCGAGGGAAGGGACTTGGGCATTTTGACAGATTTTGCAGTGGAGGGGCGGCTCCATGAGAGATAAGAACACGTCCTGACTTACGGAAGTGCGGCCAGGCTTCCAGTCTCCTCCCTGGCTGTAGCAGGACGCCCTCCTGGACCACCCAGGCTCCAGCAGTCTTTTCGAGGGCCTTTGCCACAAGCTTGCCCTTGGCTGTGAGTGCTGCAGTCCCAGAAGGTGGAGGCCTGATGCTGGGGCCTTTCTTGCCCCAGGTCACCCAAGTTCAATCCCTTCTTGTGAGGGCTAAAAAAAAATCAATACTTTTCCTCCTGCCTTCTAAGTTCTTCTAGCTACGGTAAGAATCAAGTTAACAGAGACAGATTAGCAGGAGAAATCCCCTGTTAATGTGCATGGGGAATGCACAGAGGCGTGAATCTTCCAAAGATAGTGAGGCGAGATTGAGTATATAAAACATTTTGGATAAAGGAGGAAAAGGGGTTGGTGGGGAAATGGGGTGTCACATTTCGGAAGTGAGAGCAGGAGATTTATAGGTAGTTGAAGTGTGGACCGTGGACCACACGTGGCAGGAGAATTCTTGCTGGGCAAGTCAGAAACACTGGGGCACAATGGGCATCTAGCTGGCAGATAGAACCCTGAAGCCCTCTCACACTGCCATACTTAGTTCCAATTAGGCTAAGGCGAACATCCTAAGGTCTCCTTTCCCAAGCAGGTTTTTCTGTTGGGATCTCTTGGGCAAAACAATGAGGGGGGAGGGTCAAAGATTCTTTCTTTGAGTTTTGTTTCTTAATAAACAGCATCAAGTCAATATACCAAAAAGGAAGTTTCAGGGTGGCGTAGCTTTGGTTGCCTTCAACGTATAGAACGCCAGCACTTTTCCAGACCCTCCCTCTCGTTGGTGGCTTGCTTACACCCACTAGGACGTTCAGGTGATGGAGTGCCCTGAAGCTTAGGTCTGGCCAAGGCCAAACGCGCACACACCAGACAAAGCCTGAGAACCACGGGCAAGGCAGCAGCCATACTACCATCATAAAATATGATCGGTCCTCCTGGCCCAGCTCCAGTTTCCCTGGGAGCTTAGTTCTGGAATTTCAGACCTGACCTCTTTTCTTAGCTTATCAGTTCTCCATGCCCTTGAGCTCCTTTCTCCCAGGTAGGGAGAGGTGAGCGGCCATCTCGGGAAACCTATACACACCAGACCTTTACAGTAAGCTAAGTACAGTGCTTTCACATACATTCCTGAGGGGTTAGAGGGGTATCATTTTGCAGGTGATTGGCCTGAGGTCACAGCGCACCCCACCTGGGATCCAGGTGTTCTGCCACCAAATCTCCTGTACATTCTTTGACGCCCTGTTTCTCTCCCTCCAACTTTTATTAATTCCTTAAACATTGACTCAGTGCCTACTTGGTCCCCTGCTGTGACAGATTTGGGATACCAGAATGAAGAGACCATGGTCTCAGGCCTGGCAATGGGGTGAGCTACTCCTCTGCCTCTAGCCACCAATGTCATTTGGGAGGTAAGGCTCTTAAATTTGTTAGAAACACGGATCACATGTATAAAACTGCTTGGCAACAAGCATCCTGTCCTCAGCCATGAACCTGGCCTGCCCATTGCTGGGCCAGGTGGTGGGGTCCCTCAGTAAGGACCGTCTCACTGAGGTGAATGAGAGCCACGTGCCTTCCCTGGAAAGTCAGGAGACTGAGAGCAGAGCAGGGAGGAGGTCTGGGCCCTGCGCAAAGGTCATTTGTTCTTGCCAGTCCCGCCAGCAGGAGGGTCTGTTGGGGGCTAAAAGAAGTGCAGGTTGGTGTGTTTGTTTTGGGGGGTGAGGAGGAGGGGCCCAAGGGGAGGTACTGGTGTGAAGAGCACTGAGGGAGAAACTGAGCTATTGTGGGGAGAAAGGTAATTAGCTTTGAGCACGAGATGCTAAAAGTCACAAGCAGTAGCTTAGGCAAGGACCCAAAAAGAAGTGGGAGACTGAACCAAATCTGGGGCCTCAGAGGCTTGGAACCAGCCTTCCCTTCCCCACGCTTGTTCCTGGGCCAGGACTTCTTGTTAGAGTTCCCAGACCCAATTCCAACGCGGGGCAAGGGAGTCCCCCGCACCAACAAACTCAATTCTGACACTGTCTACCCAGAGATAGCATCAGAGTCCACAGGTGAAGGGCTCAGTCCTGCAAGGTGCCCTTTCCCACTCCACAAACACTTTAGAAGCCAAGCAAAGCCCAGGCTCTTACCTGTGCTCTGGCCACCCTGCTCTAGATTGGGCCTGGGCACAGAGCTCCCATGCCCTCTCCAGGCACACCGCTCCCCTGGAATGTCCACAGGCTTCCTGCCCCGGAGCTCTCCGAGCCCGTCCTCTTGGTTTTTGTGGAGACTGCATTTCATCGGTGAGGCTGATCCATCACTGGCCATGGGTTCAGCCTGCAACCCCTCCCCCCGGAGAGGTTGGTGGGGGCGGGTAGAGGTAGAAAGTGAGGCAGGAACTGAAGGTTCTGACCCTGGTGCTGATCTCCTGTTTGGCTATACTGGCAACCAGCCCCCACCCTTGGGTGCTTTCCAAAAGCCACCTCATTAACACAACAAAAGGCACCTCTTTCGCTCTCAATTCTTGGGAAATTCTGAGGGTTTCCAGCCCCGAACCATATATATGGGAAGCATGTCTGGGTCATCGGAATGGCCAGATATATATTTCTTACAAAGCACAATATTGCACCCTCTGTTCCTTTAGCAAGAGACGTTAGGGTATTTGTCTCGGAACTTGGTACCCTGCCTTCCAGGGAATCACTTCCCATGAGTGAGGCTTGAGGAGGCCTGTGGCCTCTCTCCCAGCACCTCCTACCAAGGGCAGGGCTGAATCACCACCAGGGCCTTTGGTTTCTGCATGACTAGGAGTTAGTTACCAGGCAGGGAGCAGTCTGCAGGTGGCCTGCCGCTTCAGGGTGCCACTCTGTCTGTATGGTCAGCAGGCCTGAGAAAGACTTGCATGTGCTCCCCAACTGTTTGAGGACTCACTGTGTTCTGAGTGCTGGAGACACAGCAGGGAGCCCTTGGGGCAGCCTGGCAGAAGGCCAGTCACTGTTGAATTACAGTGGTGATAAGTGCTGCAGAGGAAAGCGCTGGAGGGTAAGGAGTGTGCCTTAACCCCCGAAGCCTGCCCCAGGCATTTATCTGTCTCCCCAGCTGACAGTGTCTGGTTGTGGATCTTGGCAGGACACACCAGTTTCAGCAACTCAAACTGCCTGTGACCTGGAGTGGAGATGTCACCAGAGATGTGGACTCTCAGTCCTAGACTTCATGCAGAACAGATTGCACAACACAAGTCCAGGTGATTTTGAGATACGTTTATTAAAGCTGGGGACAGTAAAACAAAGGAAGGGTAAGATAGAAGAGGCAAGATCATAGCAACAGGAGTGAGCCTAGGTGGAGCTGCCTTAGCCCTTTAAGAGAAGGTCACCGAGACAGAAGTGAGCCAGCTGGGCTGTGTGGATGTGGGAAACTAGTTACTGAGGCAAAAGAAGAGCCCTTGCATCAAGAAAGCGCAGCATGTGCACTGGGTCCTTTGTCTTAAGGGTTTCCATCTGTTTTCTAAAGGTAGGAATTTTAGGGGAGTTCTCAGGGGATCTCAATAGGATATTCATTAGCCTTCCACGTGTGTCCTTTTAGGGTCCTGGTCTCTACTGACTGGATGGCGCTGGGGTGGGAGGGTGGTCATTGGTCACTTCACCTGGACTTGATGTCAGTTGTAGCATCGCTTTGTCTGATTTTGCTGCTTTTCTGGGCCTGGAGCCAAAACAAAACTGAGGTCTAGATGTTATCTCTAGTTTGCCCAAAACTCCATCTCTGTGGTCACAGATCCGAGGCTTTGTTCCTAAAATTATTTGATGCTGATCAGAACCTCGTTGTCCTGGGGGGCTTAATGCTTAGGGGAGTGGTCGTGCAAGGGAAGAGGAGGCAGGTGAGTCAGGGCACCAGGTGGGGCCAGTGTGAATTGGCTCTGTGTCTCAGTTTCTCTGTCCCACCTGCCGAGGAGTTTCCCTGGCTTCTTACCATCCTGCCTCGGAGGGTTGGCGGAGCTAAGGCAGCTGCCAGTTCCCGGCTGGAGTCGGGTTCCTGAGCTGTCTGTCAACCTGTCGAGCCCCTTCCTGCGGGCACATCCTAGGATCCTAGGTGTCACTGCTCTTAACCTGCCCCTATGGTGTCATTGAGGTGATGGTAGAAAGGCCTCAAGGGGACAGGGCCTGTTTCAAGTCAAATTAAATGCTTTCTTGGCTGACGGTGGATCTTCAGTTTGTGGGTTACGGGGGCTTGTTCTTTCCTCGCATTTGTGGAACACATACTTTCAGCCAGGCTTAGTCCTTCCCCCAGAGAATACCCAGCAAAGTCTTCTTGGTGTCTTTCTTCCTGGCCTCTACCTGTTGAACTTGCTGGGAGAGACTGGGCAGCAATAGGGTGTGAAATTCATAACAAACTGCCTTGGCACTCCGTAGGAGGCAGGTGGAGGCACCTGAGCCCTGGTGTTGCCTAGGTGACTGGGAAGCAAGAATTACCTGGGCTGTGTGTTCCTAGATTTCTTTTTCAAAGGCAGCCTTCTTAACCTTTCAAGCCCACACTGTGGCTGTGTCAGCTGGGCCAGTCCCCTCCCTGCCAAGGTCCGGGCACATGTGGCCCCAGCCCAGGATTCTGCAGCTCTGGGGAGGAGTGCTTTGGAGTATCTCCCTCTAAAACCTTTGAAGTCCACCTCCAGTGCCGTTCTTGCTGGGCCTTCCCAACCCAGACTGGGATCACGTCAGCTCCTTTGGGGTGCTTTCAGCACTCTGCCCTCTGCAGGGCCAACCACATGTCCTCCAGGGTTGTCCCAGGGCCCCATGTCTAGGCCCAGTTCCAGGAGAAAAGCTCCTCTTGGTGGTCGCAGTGTTTTCTTTTGTAGGATCATATGACTGAGCTGCCAAAATGACGCTGACACACTAGTTTTGAGTGACTCGAGTTTTTTATATAGATGAGGGGATCCCCGCAAAGTATTTGCCTGGGACATCACATATCCTAGGTCCAGCAGTGCCCAGGGGCTACCCATCAGGCCCTCCAGCTCTGCTTAGCAGCTCTTGGCCTAGACCAGAGAGAAGAGGATAAGGGCCTATTGTTTGTCCCTGGGACCTGAATGGCACTTTGTTTTCTGCATTTGGCTGCTCAGGCTAGAGGCTTTCCTGCTGCTGCAGTTGTAACAGTCTAGTGTCTGATGAGGATCCCACCCTGGCTTCACATTGTCTTTCTAAATGTCCTGGGAGGAGAGGGCTTTGAGCTGAGGGGGTCTTACACTGGTTGCTGCTGGGTGGGAGGTGATAACTGAGGTGCTGAGAGAAGGGGCCTTCCCTGTGGAGAGACCTTAGCTGTAGGAGAAGGAAAAGAGGGAAAAGCCCCTTTGTTAACATTGAACCAAGAAGCCAACTGGCAGGAATTTAGGCCTGCTCTGAACTGGCGGGAAGGGAATGGGGTGGGAACATAGAGAATTGGTGGGCAAGGCCCCCGCCTTCCAACATTCCCCTGCCCCTGGGTGAGCTGAGGCTGGGGGCAACTGGGCAAAGGCAAGATGATGGTATTTGCTACCTTCTTCCCTTAAGCCTTCTTGCTGTCCTTCCCCAGCCATACTCACCACTTCTTCCTGTCCGGTGTGGAAGCAAGAAAACAGCCCCAAGATTGGAAGGTGCCTCTTCTGTGTTGAGGTCAAAGAATGGGAAGGTGGGGTGGGCGCAGAGAGAAAACAAGCCGGGAGCTTGTTCGGTTTGAAACCACAGCATGTAATCTGTCAGCTGAAATTCCGAGGCCCTTCAGGACTGTCGGTTACAGGGTGCTGAGGTCAGCACCCCATCCTGACTCCACAGGAGTCGCACCCACTCTCCACTTGCCTCCACACCTCTGCTCCTGCCACTGAGTGAGGACGGCTGTGGGTTCTGCCTTCACGTTGGTTTTCTCTCCTCTCAGTCTGCAGTGGTGGCCTTCTTAGGCCAGTAGTGGCTCTTCACGTGGAGCCCCCAGGCCCTTGCAGCCTTTCAAGGCCATTTAAGGAGGTCCCTGAGTCAGAGTGGTTCTCACAGTACTGAGAAGCTGGTTGCCCTTCCTCTGCTATTGACACTTGCTCCGGTGGGGAAGTGCTGATGGAGCGGAACTGCTGGCGCCCCCAAAGGAATCAGGCCCCGGCCTGGGTGATGCTCGCTGACCAGCCCTCCTCCGCCTCCAGGCACTTGCAGTTAAAGCAGCCAGCTTCCGTCAGACTGGCCTGGAAGCAGTAAAAGTGACTCACTTTGTTAACTCTCCGTGTCTTCAGTGATCTGTGCGATGCGATGGGAAGTGCCCAGTGCCCAGGCCCCGCTACAGTGGTCGGCTGGAGCAAAAGCACCTCTGGGCTTGTGTGAGCTGCAAGCTGAGCTAGCCACTTTTTCAGGGGACGCTTGCTTTGGCTTGAAAGGACAGGCAGCTGTGGTTATTCAGGCGGGCATCTGAGGGGTATTTTCTCTAAAGTGAATGTAGCCGAACCTGTTGCTTCAAAGAGAACTGCTAATAGTATTTGTCGCCAATGGTGAAATTGGAGCTCTCCAGCAAAAATTCGAATTTTGGCCAGCTTTCATCCCTCATTGTGAGCTGGACAGCTTCTCAACACTTCCTGACGGGGCTGGTGGTGAAGTAACACACGCGCTATCTTGGTACTTTGTGGTGCGGTACGG
This sequence comes from Macrotus californicus, assembly GCA_007922815.1. Taxonomy (NCBI): domain Eukaryota; kingdom Metazoa; phylum Chordata; class Mammalia; order Chiroptera; family Phyllostomidae; genus Macrotus; species Macrotus californicus. The sequence goes on from VMDR010002198.1 coordinate 13,595, forward strand.
AACATCTTGCAGACCAGCATAACTCAGTGAACTGGTATTTTCCAAATGACTAGTGTACGAATTACAAATCTTGGTGGGTAAAAAGCCCTTTTACAATTCAAGAAAGGCCAATAGATTTTAGTGTAACAGCATACGTTAAAAGTTCATAAGGTTTTATGTTCCACATTATAATTAACTACTATTGGTCAAGTTTTTGTGTGGTATCAAACAGGAGTGTCCACAATTGTCTGAAGGCTATTAAAGTATTCCTCATTTTTACAACTGTGTGAGTGAGGCCAGAATGTCTTCACAAACATAACTTATCACAACAGATTGAACATAGAATTGCAGACATAAGAATCCAGTGTTTTAAGCTGGACCTTAAAGAGATTTGCAAAAACGTAAAATAATACTGCTTCTCAGTAAGTTTTTAAAAATATAGTTGTGTTTTATTAAATATATTTATGTTAACCTGTTACAGATTTATTTTTATTTTAAAGCAAATTAATAGGTAAAAGTGAGGGTACTATCAAAAGAAACCTTATAGGCAAGAAGGGGCTGCAAAGAAGTATTCCAAGTCATGAAAGGCAAGGACCTACATCCAAGGTGACTCTATCCAGCAAAGCTATCATTTAGAATGGAAGGGCAGATAAGTGCTTCCCAGATAAGGTCAAGTTCAAGGAGTTCATCATCACCAAGCCCTTATTATATGAAATGATAAAGGGATTTATCTGAGAAAAAGAAGAAGATCAAAATTGTGAATAATAAAATGAAAACAAACTCACAAATATCAACAACTGAACCTTAAAAACAAAAACTAAGCAAACAACTAGAACAGAAACAGAATCATAGAAATGGAGATTTATCAGCAAATAGAGGGTTCTCAGCAAGGAGGGGAAGGGGGAGGATGGGGGAAAAGGTACAGGGAATAAGAAACATAATTTGTAGGTACAAAATAGACAGGGGAGGTTAAGAATAGTATAGGAAATAGAGAAGCCAAAGAACTTATATGTACGACCCATGGACATGAACTAGGGGGAGAGGAAGTGCTGGAGTGAAGAGGGGCAGAGGGGTATAAAGGAGGAAAAAAATGGAACAATTGTAATAGCATAATAAATAAAATATACTTAAAAATAAATGAGGGCGCCACATCTAGGAATAACCCAGCCCTGAATCTGCCCTGCCTGACTTACTCAGAGATTCTCTTCTAGTAAGCATCGAGGTCAGGGAGCATGTAGCCTGCTGATTGATGGTTAAAAAGCAAACACAAAAACTTTGATTTGTACAAGGATTTTAACTTTTCAAAAAGCTTTAATACACATTACTTTTAAAATGTATATTTATGACAGCTTTATTGAGATAGAATTCATGCACTATTCACAGTGTTGTACGACCATCACCAGCATAATTCCAGAACATTCTCATCGCCCCAGAATGAAGTCCTGTGCCCTTTAGCAGCCACTAACTATTATCCTTCCACCCCAGCCATCCACGACTATATCTACCTTGGTCTTTATGGGTTTGCCTAGTCTAGAAATTGCATATAAATGAGATCATATAATATGTGGCCTTTTGTGTGCAGATTTTAAAAATTAGGATATGGTCAAGATTCATCCACTTTGTATCAAGTAACAGCACTTCATTTTTTATGGCTGAATAATAGTCCACTGTATGGCTAGACCACATTTTGCTCGTCTACCAGTTGCATATTCGAGTTTTTTCCACTTTTTGGTTGTTATGAACAACGTTGCACTAATCATTTATATGCACAATTTTGTGTGGGCATATATTTTCATTTCTCTTTTGTATGTATCTAGGACCTGGATCATACAGTAACTCTGTTCTTAGTCCTTTGAGGAATTCTAAATAAAATACTTTTCCAAAGAGGCTGCACCATTTTGATTTTCCACCAGCAGTGTAGGAGGGTTCCGGTTTCTCCACATCCTCACCAGCACTTGTTACTGTCTGTCTGTCCGATTTTAGCCACCCTGGTGGGTATAAAGTGGTATCTCATTGTGGCTTTGCTCGCCATTTCCCTAATGATTAATGGCGTTGAGCATCTTTTCATGTGCTTATTGGCCGCTTATTTGTATGTCTTCTTCAGAGAAATGTCTATTTAGATCTTTTGCCTATTTTTAACTGTGTTGTTTTTGTTTTTTGTAGTTAAGTTGTAAGAGTTTTTTATATATTTTGGATACTAGGCCCTTATCAGATTATATGATTTGCAAAACTTTTCTCCCATCCTGGTGCATTGTCTTTTCACTTTTTTGCTGATGTCCTTGGAAGCACAATAGTTTTTATTTTGATGAAGCCAATTTATTTTTCTTTGGTTGTGTGTTCTTTTGCTTTCACAGCTAAGAAAACATTGCCTAATCCCAGGCCACAAAGATTTATATTTTATTCTAAGAGTTTTATAGTTTTAGCCTTTCCATTTAAGTCTTTGGTCCGTTGTGTGTGGATTTCTGTAAACGGCATGAGGTAGAGGCCCAACTTCGTTCTTTTGCTTGTGGCTACCCAGTTGTCTCAGCAACTTATTGAAGATCAATTAACTACAAATGTGAGGGGTTTCTGGGCTCTCCAGTCTATTCTTTTGATCCACATGTCTGTTCATAGCCCACTGCCACATGTCATGATTGCTTTAGCTTTGTAGTAAGTTTTGAAATTGGCAAGTGTGAGTCCTCCAACCGTGTTCTTCTTTTTCAACATTCTTTTGGCTGTCCTGGTTCCTTTGTATTCCCATGTGAATTTTAGGATCATCTTATCAATTTCTGCAAAGTAAGCTGCAATTTTTTATAGGGATTGTATTGAATCTGTAGATCAATTTTGGAAGAATTGCCTCCCTAACAATAGTAAGTCTGTGATTAATGAATATGAGGTTGAGTTTAAGTCTTTAAATTCTTTCAGTGAGCCCTGACCAGTGAGTGTAGCTCAGGTGGTTTGATGTCATCCTGCAAAGCAAAGGGTCTGTGGTGCAGTTTCTGGTCAGGGCACATACCTAGGTTGTAGGTTCGGTTCTGGGTAGAGGTGCATATGAGAGGCAACTGATCGCTGTTTCTCTCCCTCTCTTTCTCCCTCCCTTCCCCTCTCTCTAAAATAAATACATAAAAATTGTTAGTGATATTTTGTAGTTTTCAATGTACCAGTCTTGTACTTTTTTTCTTAAATTTGTTTTTCAGTGTTTAATTATTTTGATGTGTGTCTTACTATATATCTATTTAACTTTATGTGTCTAACCCCTGTTCCTCACTTTCTTTTTTTTAATTGATTTTAGAGAGGAAACGGGAGGGGCAAGGGGGGGCGGAGAGAGAGAGAGAGAGAGAGAGAGAGAGAGAGAAACATCACTTTGTTGTTCCACTTATTTATGCATTTATTAGTTGTTTCTTGCATGTGCCCTGACTGGGGACTGAACCTGTAACCTTGGTGTACCAGGACTACACTCTAACCAGCTTAGCTAGCTGGCCAGGGCCCCTTCCCTTCTCATCCAGACTGTCTTCATAGGGCCTGGCACTTGAGTAGCACCGTGCACAGCAGTAAAGATTTTATGGTTTATTTTTTGTCCACACTGCTCTTGTGAAGAATGCCTGGTCGTTATTATCCTCGGCATAATGGTTGAAGAAACCAAAGCCCAGAATGCATTGTTAAGGTAACAGAGGTAGGACCAGGATTTTTCTGATTCATAGCCCGTTGCTCCTCTCACTCATCATCCTGCATGGGACTGACTCAGTTTTTGCGCGCCCTCCCGCATTGTCTGTGTCCCTACCTGTCTTATATTGAGCCCCTGTCTTACATTGTTATATTGAGGGCACAATGGAAGGAGAGAAGGATTAAGGCTGATATCACCAGGGCTGACCACTGTGGTCCTTGTCTGGGCACCTGTAATGTGCTAGACTCCTAGGTGTTTCAGATATTCATGACCTTATTGACTTCCCAGAACAGGTCCACAAGATGGCTCAGGTCCTGCATTTTATTGATCAGGAAGCTATGTTCATGGGGTCGGGTAAACTCCCAAGTCAAAGTGGGAATTATGTGTGGGAGCGGCACTTCAACACAGTTCTCAAAGCTGAACTCTTGTGCTGGAGGAGGGGAGCTGTGGGAAGGAGAAAGGGAATGAGGCCGTTCGTGGAAATCGTGAGGCTCCTTGACACTGGGGTTGGGTTGGGTCAATCCAGAAGCATTTGCTCATTGGCCTGGAGCCGGTATCTCAAAGTGGTGGGCTTGTTGCATCTGTCTGGGGGTGATAAAGAGACAACAGAGGCCTGGAAACAACCCATGTGATCCCATACCCTGCGGCATTGTCCTGTGGGGATTGGGTGCTGGTGGCAGTTATTTTGCCACATGTTGGTCTTGCTTACACCATCCACATGGTGAATTTTTTAAATGTGGGGACTATCACACTCTCTGTTTTTCTATGCACTTAGCATCTTTTCTGTTATCCAGTGGATATTCTTTATAAGCTTTTTGAAGAGATGAGAGACCTTCTACCTGCCTGCTTTGCTCCATAGAGGTCATAGACCCTCAAGGCCTCTGTGGCTGGGTTTGGGGTAATTGAGAAGAATAGGGTACCAAGGCCATTCATTTGAGGGATCCCACTGTCCTGATGGTGTAAGATGAGAGGTAGGGACAGATGCAAGATCTGCCTCTTGTCGGCCATGTCCTCTCTCGGAGCTGAGTGCAACCCGATGTACCTACTGCTTGGAGGCACTGATGGGAAGTCTGCTCTATTATCTGTCCTCTCCAGACTCAACAATGCTGTTGCCACATCCAGGCAGCACATGTACCAGAACACCAGTGAATGACTTTGCCTTCAGCTTACCTGGGCCAGACCCTTCCTCCTCCCTCCCTCGTTTCTAGTTTCCTAAGATAAAGAAAACAACCATACAGTAGTAGTAATTGGTGGTCTTGGCAGTGTTTCACGACTGCGCAGAAAGTTCATGCTGCATTCGGTGATGCTGGATGTTCTGCTTCCATTGAAAACAGTGACACAGTTGATGACATTCTCTCTGATGTGAGTGTGGGGGGCGGAGTTTGCCTTTCTCCCCAGCCTTGTTCTAGCAGCTGGTGCCTCAGCCACACCATGCTACACACAATGCCGAACACACAAAGCCTGGTGGTGTCTCCGTTCCACCTTTCCGTCTCCCCGGAGCACCTTCCCTTCTGCCTTCCCTGCCAGTCCACCTGTCAGCCTTCTCCTCCGTCAGCCGCATCGCTGTGGTGCTTTTCCTAGCACCCAGCTCCCCTTCTCCCACCCCTGGCTTAGAGTTGGCAACTGCTTCTCAAGCCCCTCACCCTACCTGCTTATTTCTTTATGGTAGTACCCACCACACTTCATTTCACTTTTTTTATTTTTTAAATTGAGAAATAATTGACATATAACTTTATGTTAGTTTCAGATGTATAACATAATGATTTGATATTCGTATGTATTGATAAATGATCAGCACCATAAGTCTAGATAACATCCATCACATCACATAGTTTCTTTGTTTTCTTGTGATCAAAACCTTTAAGATCTACTCTCTTAGCAACTTGCAAATATAAAATACAGTGTTATTAACTATAATCACCATGCTGTACCGTACAATTCATTTTACTTCTTTGGTTTTCTTTTTAGATTTTATTTATTTTTAGACAGAAGGGAAAGGAGGGAGAAAGAGAGGAAGAGAAATATCACTGTGTGGTTGCCTCTCATGCACCGCCCCCCCCACCCCCGCCCCCGAGGACCTGGCCTGCAACCCAAGCGTGTGCCCCAACTGGGAATCAAACCTGTGACCCTGTGGTTTGCAGGCTGGTGCTCAATCCACTGAGCTGTACCAACCAGGGCAACTTCTTTGTTTACAAGTCTCAGAACTTCCCTGACCCTGAGTGCCTGGAGGGCAGGACCAAGCCTCAGTCGCGTAGTCGCACTGCTGATGAGCCCTAGGCAGGCTGCACTGGGCTAAACAACGTAGGGCGCTGCTGTTGCTGACTATGATATTTTTGGTCTAGTCCTGTAACAGTCTGTGAAATGCCCGCTGCAGGCAGACTGAGTAAGACGTGGGCCGGCTCTCGTGCAGCTGTTAATCTGGAGGAGGAGTAAACCTTTTCTGAAGGTTACTGTTCTTCCTTATCTCCATGAAATGACACGTGATCAGAGGTGGCTGGGCCCGAGGAGTGTCCGTGAGGATGGGCACCAGGTCCCTTAGAAGTTGTTGCCAGTCCTCTCTGACCCTAGGGAAATCCAAGCAAAGACCTATGTGTCCTCAAGTCCCCTCTCCTCTCAGAACACAAGGCTCTGTACTTCCTGGGACTAATCTTGCTCAAAGCTAGGTGACTGGCTTCCTTGATCTCGTCCCAGATGCTGAGTACCATGAGGAGAAAGGTACCCGATTTCACAGTGCCTCTAGGCTGCCAGAAAGTGTCTAGGAAAAGATTATGGGGAAAGGAGTGTATGTGCCCAACCATCTGAGCCAGTTTGACCACCAGGCTCTCCCCTACCCTTGCCCTTCTTTTGTTGGGCTCTTCAATGTTGGGGGTTTAACAGAAGTTGGAGAAACAGTAGAGTGTTAGGATATATTTCTTCTAGTCTGCCTACCCCTCTCATGAGGAATGTTCTACTTTTATGAGAAAAACTGGGAATATTTGGAAATAGAAACTGGTTTTTCATAGTAATCAGATCCACTGAGCTCTCATGAACAAGCCTGCAGGGTATGTGTGGTTAATCCTGTTTACAAAAGACAAAATTGAGACTTGGAGGTCAATTGACTTGCCCAAGGTCACACAAAGCAGATCTAAGGTAAAATCCAGGTCTGTCTCACCACAGAATCCTGTTCTTTCATGCCTGGCTCATCCTCTGTGAGAATCTGGCGTCACCCACCTTAGTCACCCATGTGTCACTGGCATATCCAGGGCATCTACTGAAATGTCCCCATCCTTCTTGATTTCAACAAATTCCTACCCAGGGTTATTCACCCAGAGTGTGTACCTTTTCTTAAGTAGTCTAAGGACTTTCTTGGATTGGGACTGGGGTAATCTGTTTTCTGCACCAGAGTCCTGAGGATTTCACCTCCCCTCTGTCAGTGGGGTTAAACGTCCCTCTCCTGGCTTCTTCCCAGTGGTGTAAGGAGAGTAAGGTAAGGTATGGAAAATAATTGAAAAAATGGACCAAAATCTATGCTGTAGAAATGTCCCTCAGACCATTCATGCTCCTGTCCTCGCTCCTGGATGAGGCTGAGGCCTGTTGCCGGCCCTGTGCTGACCGTGCCCTGCAGCTCACCCACCCGGCAGGTCACCAGCCAGACGGCCAGTCTCAAAGTGGATGTGGGAGTCAGTGGCACCTTTCTGCCTGCAGCAGGGAAAAAGCACTGGGTGACAGTCCTGATGTGGGAGGAGGACAAGGTTAGCACCAGCTCAGAAGGCAGAGCACCACAAACAGGGAGTCTCTGCTGGTCCTTCATTCACCTCGGTGTCCCAGCCAGCCCGCTTCCTTACTAATCCTGGGCAGTGCCTCCAGTGAGTGTCACTCTGTCCTCACTTTCGGAGATCTCCCCTGTCTGCCTTTGTTGGGGTATATTCTTATTTATTTATTTATTTATTTATTTATTTATTTTTGTTTAACAAATGTTTGAGACCAAGTGTCGGGGTGTATTCTTGGTTAGCATCCTTCCTTGGTGGGCTAGAGAGGAAGCAGAAGGCTGCTTGTTGTTTATTAATTAATTGATTTATTTATTTTGTTTAACAAATGTTTGAGACCAAGTGTCGGGGTGTATTCTTGGTTAGCATCCTTCCTTGGTGGGCTAGAGAGGAAGCAGAAGGCTGCTTGTTGTCAGCTCTGGAGAAAGACGGAGAAAAGGTGGAACCAGAAGTACCCATGCAGGTCAGCATCCTGGACCCAGGAGGAGTGAACAAGTTCCTTCCCACACAGAGTTTTCATTTAACTTGTGGGTCTCCTGGAGGCACTGGGGCACTCGGACGACCTCCACCTCAGCCCCGCTTAGGCCCTCTACCACATCAGGGGCCCGCATCTCATTGGCAGCCTCAGCCCACACCCACTTGCTTCCCTGGTCCCACCTGCCCTGTCAGGTGGTGAGCATGTGAACCAGGGGGCCCTCTCTGACTAATTAACCTTGGGTTCTGGAAGCTGAGCAAAGATGCAACAGTGAGTTACTGACTGGGCTTTCTCGAGAACCCCCGTCGGGGCCCAGCCTGGCTTGTTGCTTGTTTTGGCGATAGTGGGGTGGTGCCCAGTGGGGGGGAACTGTATTCCTGTTCTTCACTGGCGTGGTGGTTGATACAACACCACATTAAATGAATTGATCTGGGTGGGTTTAATAGTACGTTTGAGCATTTAAGAACCTTGCTAACAAAGTCATATCAGACCGATGGCTCACAAGGGCCACTAGGTAACATGTCCCCTCATGAGGAATCCAGTCTCCTGACCCCATGGGGAGAAAGCACCATCGTGTCACCAGTTCCTGGGTGGACATCCTCAGGCATTGCCAGGTCTCGGCAGGAAGAGGAAGATATTAGATTCTTCATTTTTTCTTCTCCCATTGGTCCTCTGCTCCTTTTCCTAGGCCAGGAGCTTTCTCCTGGCTGACTCTCCCTCCCTGGTCCTGGCCCCCCTTCCCTTGTAAAACCCAACCACCACTACCCCTTCATCGTTCCAAAGGAATCCATGGGCAGTGACTTTTGACCACCCCTCCCGGCTCACCCTTGACCTGGTTTTGTTCTGTGTTCTTCCTTCAAACAGTCTGTTCAAGGTCTACCCCTGAACCAGAGATTGGCTCACAAATAGCCTGCCTGTCCTCTGAGCCGAGTAGGGGAGAGTACAGCTCTGGAAAGTCATTGACAGAGGCCTAAGCTAAACATTGATCGTAAACAGGCAGCGAGCAGAGGCCCCAGGTCAGGACGTCCCGGCACCCAGAGCAGCGCAGCCTCCCTGGAGCTCTGCAGACCCTGCCACGGTAAGAGGACCGCCTTTCAGAGGCCTCTTGAAGTCATGGTCCTCGTGGGGGTGCCGCACTGTGGCCATTGTTTCTCTTCTCACTGGGACCCAGCAGCTTTCTAGTATTTTGGAAAGGAGAGGGTAGAGGGATTCTAGAAAAGTCCTTAGAGACAGGAATCTGGGGGAGAGGGTCAGTGCTCACAGGCCTGTGGGGGTGGTTGTGGTCAGGGATGGGCAAAGCTGAGGAGCCCAAGGTAGCAAACCCTAACTGACAATGAAAATGGGCTCTTCCTGAGACACTGGGGGCTGAGGAAGATGGGCCAGGGGTCCTGGAGCTCTGGCCCAGAATGCCTTGGTGTGATGGTGACAGCTGGGGGAAAGGTCACATGGTTCCCTTGACTGGGGTCTCTTATGGAAATGGTGGTGCTGCCAGGGGACAGGGAAGGGTCTGCTCTGAGTCTAGGCCCAGGCCAGGGGCCCAGCTTGGGCCTTGATGAAGTGCTCTGGAGCTGCAGACCAGGAAGGCCCGTCTCTCCAGTGGGAGAGGCCTGTTCTCGACTGGTGTGGTGGCTGGGATAACGCCACACCAAGTGAGTTCATCTGAGTGGTGGTCAAGCAAGCATTTAAAGATCTTGCTGACAGTCATACCAGGCCAATGGCTCACAAGAGCCAATAGGTAACATGGACCCTTGTAAGGAATCTGGGAAACTGAAGGGCTAAGATCAGCTCTCCCCAAGATGTGTTGTATCCTAGACAGCTGTGAAGGGAAGGCGTGTGGGAAACCAGGCCGCCCCCACTTTAGATGCCAATGGCAAGTCCAGCCTCCCTCCCGAACTTCTGACCAGTTGCCTCTAACCTGGAGACTCCCATGATCCTTTCCTCAGTTTTGATGATTTGCTGGGACAGCTCATAGAACTCAAAGTGTGTTACTTATATTACAGTTTATTGTAAGGGATACAGATGAACAACCAGAGAAAGAGGTGCATAGGGCGAAGTGTGGGAGGGCCCCCAGTGCAGGAGCTTCTGCCTTGGGGAGTTGGGGTGCGCCACCTTCCCAGCACATGGGTGCATTTACCAATGTGGAGGCTCTCTGAACCCTGTTGTTTAGAGTTCTTATGGAGGCTCCACTACGTAGGCGAGATTGATTGAAGCACTGGCCATTGGTGATTAACTCAATCTCCAGCCCTGCCCCACCCAACCCTCTAATCTCAAGGTTGGTTTCTCTCCCAACCAGCCTCCCTCCTGAAGCTACATAGGGGCCCAGCAGGAGTCATTGCATTAGCACAAACTCAGGAGTGTTTGAAAGGGGCTTATTATGAACAACAAAAGATGCCCCTATCTCCCCTACCCTAAAGAAATTATAAGGGTTTTAGGAGTTCTGTGCCAGGAACAAGAACCAAATTATTTATATATATATATAGTCTGTCTGGAAAAAGTCCAGCCATTGTTAATATAACAAAAATGGTTTGCACTACTTTGAGGTAACCTGCCAGCCAAGGACAGTGGACTGGAATGGTCATGGGTGAACAATGACGACTCTACTGTACTAGCCAGTGGGGGTGGCAGATGCTGTTAAGTGAGCGCGGGGCCATCGCATTCAAAATGACTGAGCAAGTAGAGCAGTGAATCTGCATCAGATTTTGCATTAAGCTTAAACTGTTGGGATGAGTCTGAAGCCTTCCAGGGACGATGCAGTGAGTACAGTGCAGATACAAGTGGCATGAACGCTTCAAAGATGGTCGAGAACCTGTTGGAAGTGATCCACGTTCTGGAAGGCCTGCAACAAGCAGAGCACCTGAGAATGTGAACGTGCACGGGCTGCAATCAACAAAGATCAGCGACTGACAGTGAGAGAACCAGAAGCTGATCTGGGGATTCCAAAAACTACTGTGTCTGGGATTTTGACAGGATCTTGGCATGAAGCGTGGTATGGCAAAATTCGTTCCGCGGCTTCTGCTACCAGAGCAGAAGGAACCTCGTTCTGTAGTCGCTAATGACTTGATTCAAAGCACTGCCAATGAACCGGATTTCCTCGAGAAGGTCATCACGTTGGGAGAGCTGTGTGAGGTCCCAAGGTGCCTACTTTGAAGAGGACTGAGGCATCATTGTCCTGTGTGCAATGTGTCTTGTATCTTCTTCAGTAAATATCTCTATTTTTCATAGTGCATGGCTGGATACTTTCTGTACAGACTTCATATTTCTTCAAGATCACATCACGCAGATGTAGAGAGGCAGAGTGATTCCCAAAGTCACATGGCCAGGTGGTGGCAGCGGTGGAATTTGAACCTGACTTTTCCAACTCTAAGGCCTTGCCCTTTCCATGGAATCACAGCAGCAGGGTCCACAGCAGCGAATGGGGACATGTGATCCCCACCTCCTCTCCAGGGCTGCCATCCGTGGCACTCCATCATTTCCTGCCCCCCCGGACGCTGGCTGCTTTTCCCTTTACCCCTGTCTTGATCCTGTGGGAAAGCAGGCTCTGTAAGTGATGCTGGGGTGTGTGGCAGGAGGGCAGCAGACGAGGCTGGGAAGCCCCGTTTTCCTTATCTGTAAAATGAAGATAGTCCCGTCCTTCCTACGCGTCAAGGTTGCCGTTGGCAGCATGTGAGAGCGTCTATTAAAGTACCTTATAAACTGCGGAGAGCCATAAAAACATTGTTAAATATAATTATAATATGCAAGTGATGATACAACAGAGCTGTCATATGGTATAATACCCATATTAGAAGTGTTGGGAAGGTGACCTGGGGGTGCCTTGTCCAGGGCCTGGCACTTAACAGACACGTGTAGCTATTGTTAGTGATTGTTTTCACCATTATTATAAGACACCACCTCTTCCTCCAGACAGGAGCAGGTGGCACTGGGCAGGCATCCTTGTGTACGTGCCTTTGGGGTTGGGACTGTGAAGACGGGAGAGGCAGTTTGTCACCTGGGGTTTCCGTATTGCACTTACCACCTCCGTCCAAACCCAGTTTCCCCATGAGGTCTGAGGTTCTCAGCTGGGGTGCTTCCTCCTGCCCAGGGAATTTTCAGCAGTCTAACTTCTCCCAGCTGAGGAGAAACTATTATATTCATATGAACACACCCCCCCCAGCCCCCCGCTACTGATGAGCACAGAAGTGAGGCTTGGCTGGTCAACCTGCTCAGGGCTGTTGCCAGAGCTCCCGGCAGGCCACCCTGCACTTCTGCCCCCCTGGGTGTGCACTTTAGGGCACAGGCCAGTGTGAGTCTGTGAGCCCCTGGTCATTTCTGCAGAGTCCCAGAACACCCCAGGGGAAGTTTTTGCTCCACTCTGAGGGGTGCCCGTTTGGCCTCCCTCCACAGATGGGCAGCGTGACTGTGATGAAGAAGGGCTCTGATAGAGAGGGCACAAGACATGGGTGTGACCCTGACCCGGCTGGAGGGGGAGGAGGCCCTTCACATGGTGATCAAAGGCCTGGGATTGGCCAGGGGCAGGCTGGAGGGCTGAGGAGGAATAGATGGAGACTGGCAGGCAGGGAAGAGAGGGTGTTAACTAGCATTGGCTCACAGGTCTTCAGTCTGCCCACAGGAGGTTCCTGGGAAGTAGGGCAGGGTCTGAGGCCCAGTTCGGAACCATGAGCCAACCAGAGTATGAGTGCCTTCGAGCTTTGAGACTGTGGCCAAGGTGTTTATCCTAAGTTCGTTTCCTCACTTACAAAGCTGTGGCCATGACACCTGCCTTACAAAGTGTCTGATAATTAAAGGAGATAATGTGGTTTAAAGCAGTCACTGGCCCTCAGCTGCAAGCCCACGCCAACGCAGATGGTATTGGTGGTTTGGCGTGACCTTGTGGCTGTGGCTGTTGGGATAAAAACCAGCAATGGTGGGGCCTCAGGCGTGTGTCTGGGAAGCCTCCGGCCCAGTATTTGTGCTTGAATTCCAAAGCAGAGAGTGAAAGGTCGAACGAAGGGGATACGGGGCTCCATTTTCCAGGGGGCAGGAATAGGGAGAGACAGCAGCAGCAGCAGCAGCCATAGTCAAGGTCACATCCTGTTGAGGTTGCTGTTTACTTTCTTCCTTCCAGGAGCTGAGGTTCTTTCCCACTGAATTCCCTTGCCGTTTCCTTGGCTCTTGGACTTGGCACTTTGGTGATCAGTTTATCCAGAGAACCACGTTTGCACACTGAGCGAGGTTCCACAGTGCCTTCCTCTGGGGGATGTTTGGGCTGCGGGTGTCTAGCAGAATGGCGGTAAAGGCTGGCCAGGAATGTTGAAGGTCACACATCAGTTCTGAATAACTGAATCAGCTGATATAAGTCAGGTGCCCAAGGGAAGCTGAGGCGCCCAGGGAGGAGCAACAGTGCTAGGCTTGAAGGAGTCAAGAGAGGAAATAGTGTTTTCTCCAGACTACAGAGAGGGTTGACAGTGTGGAGGCTGGAACGCCCACCAGGGACTGTCATAGCGACAGGACACAACCTTGGCCAGAACCGTGGCACCAAAGCCAAGAGAAAGTGACGAAGATATGCCCCGTGCTTTCTCCTCCCACCCTCCTCTCTCTGTTTCATGTCTGCCATTGGCTAAATCTGTGGGCATCCAGCCAGCAAGGAGCATTGGTGCCTCTGTCCACAGGGGTAGATTTCCCTGGACACAGAGCAGGGCAGAGATGGGGACTCAGGGAGGTGAGTGGAGAGTAACCAAGCAGGAGAAGTGGGAGAAGGAGAGCAAGGAGCAGGTGCTTTGCAGTGGGGGGTGGGGGCGGTGGGGGGGTGCGCTTCACCTCCCAATCAAAATCAGTCACCCACTTCACATTTGGTTATCTAGGGCAATTAAGGGAGATAATGAAGTGAAAGGAATACGGATTGGAAAGCAAGAGGTAAAAGTATGTTTATTCGCAGCAGACATGATCTTGTATAGGAAAAGCGAGGGAATTCACTAAAAATCTATTAGAGCTAATCAGGGAGCTCAGCAAGGCTGCAGGACAAATATCAATTTACAAAAATCAGTTGTGCTTCTGTATAGTCGCAGTGAACAAACTGAAAATGAAGAAAACAATTATATTTACAACAGCATCAAAAAGAATAAAATGCTTAGAAATAAATTTAACAAAGGAAGTATGAAACTTATGCTCTGAAAACTGTAAAACTGCTGAAAAGAAATTAAAGAAGGCCTTAACAAATGGAATCCCCATGTTTGTGGGTCAGAAGGCTTAATATTTTTTTAAAGATTTTATTTATTTTTAGAGAGAGGGGAAGAGGAAGAGAAACATTGATGTGCAAGAGAAACATCGGTTGGTTGCCTCTTGCATGCCCCGTCCGGGGACCTGGCCCACAGCCCAGGCATGTGCTCTGACCGGGAAATGAACCGGTGACTCTTCGGTCTGTGGGACAACACCCAACCCACTGAGCCCACCAGTCAGGGGGGAGAGGACTTAATATTGTTAAATGGCAGTACTCTCCAATTAGGTCTACAGATTCAATGCAATCCCTATCACAATCCCAGTTGCCTTTATTTCCAGAAATTGACAAGATGGTTCTAAAATTTATGTGGAAATAAATGCAAGGGAGCCAAAAGAATCTTGAAAAAACACAGTTGGAGAACTCACACGTCCCGATTTCAAAACTTACTACAAAGCTACAGCAGTCAAGAAGGTTACATAATGGGCCTGACTAGCGTGGCTCAGTCAGGGCGATGTCCAGCAGAGAGAAAGGTCGCTGGTTCGTTTCCCAGTCAGGGCACAATGCCTGGGTTGCGGGCCAACTCCCTGGATAGGGTGTGTGTGGGAGGCAACTGATCTATGTTTCTTGCTCGCTCTCTCTCTCCCCACTCTTCTTTCTCTAAAATCAATAAACACATCCTCAGGTGAGGATTAAAAAAAATAGTCATAATAATCCAATTTAAAAATGGGTAAAAGATCTGAATAGATATTTCTCCGAAGAAGATAAACAAATGGTCAGTAAGCACATGAAAATATGCTCAATGCCATTAGCCGTCAGAGAAATGTACATCAGAACTACAGCGAGATGCCGCTTGATAGCCAGGAGGCTGGCTGATCGGAAAGACAGCAGTGCTGGCGGGACACGTAGGTGAGCAGCTGCTGTGCGGAACAGCCCGCCAGTTCCTTGCGCAGTTAAACGCAGAGTGACCAATGACCCAGCAGTGTCACTCCTAAACGAACATGTAAGAGAAATGAAAACACACGGCCACCCAAAGACTTCTACACAAACGTTCATAGCAGCATTGTTCACAGTAGCCACAATAGCCAAAAAGGAGCGTCAACGTAAGAAATGTTGAAACCTGTAGAGAATTTCTATCAGTTTATTTGAGCTAAACTGATGACATGTGCCAGGGAGCCTGATCTCAAATGCTCCAGAGAATAACAGTTTGCAGGTTCTTTTATGTATTTGAGATTAAGGAGGGGACGTAAGTGTACTGACTGTATTGTGTATGGATTGAATCTCAATTAAACCATTAACACCCACACACACTCCCACACTCCCACCCCCTTGCCTCCCGCGCCCCCCCCCCCCCCCCCCCCCCCCCCCCCCCCCCCCCCCCCCCCCCCCCCCCCCCCCCCCCCCCCCCCCCCCCCCCCCCCCCCGGCCCCTGGGAGTAATCTGGGAAGCTAAAAGACTGACTTAGTGAGGCAACTTACTTAGTGTTTTGTAACTGCTGGCCCTGGAGCCCTAGCTAGGCACAGGTGCACCCTCGGCCTCTTTTTCTGGGTCTCAGAGCATGGGGAGACCGCAGCTCAGGTAGAAAATCTTCACTCCAACTCAGTTGTATTTGGTTCAGTGAAACATTTTTGGGACCGTACTGCAAACCAGGTACCACGCCAAGTACTCTCGTGAAAAAACAGGGGCTCTGGGGTTGGCCAGGCTTGTTGATTCTTGGGTTGGCTGTGCCCTGTAGGTACTTTGAGCCTTATTTTTCCCGTTAGTAAACCGAAGGTTGATCCCATGGGACTGTGCGCGAACTAAGTGAACTAGAAGGTGCCGGGGCATGGAGTGGGCAGAAGGCGGAAGTTTCCTTCCAGTTGAATGTCAAACGTAATTGGAAATAAAAAGTTAAAAATTCCATAAAAAGGAAGGAAGAGAGAAGAAGAGCAAAGGTGTTAAGAGAAGAAAAAATATAAATCAGTGCCTTAAAAACAAAAGAATAATTTTCATGTTGTTGAGATTATTAAAAATTTTTCATTTTGATATTCTCACAGGTTAATTAGTGTTGCAAAAAGGCTTCTGAACTGCCCTAAGACATGGAGAGAGAGCTTCACGCATTTCTTCCTTAGGTTATCCTCGTGTTTGGACTGAATTAAGCACTCTGTACTCCAGGCCCTTACAAAAGAAACAGAGGCCTCTTTATTTGGGTTTCCTAAGCCAAAAGGGAAAATAGAGAAGGACACCGCTCACCCAGCCCCCGTTACTGCCGGTCTCTGGGTCAAGGTGGCGTATTTGTCTGTCTGGGTGATTTTTCAGGAGTGGCTCTTGGGGAGGTGAGGAAAGGGCCCCCAATCGCAGCATTTGCCAGTTTCTGTGGTGTACTTCTGCCCACGGTGGCCAGCTGCAGGCGGCCAACAGGGTGTCTCTGGGCAGGGAGTTGGAGTGAGGCAGAATCAAGTGAGCCAGTGTGTGTGGCTCACCAAGGTGGGGGAGGGGGGTCTTGCTGACTTGGCACTGCTAGGCTGGGGACCTGTTTCTTAGGTTGTCTGTTCTGATCAAGTAGGCTGTCCAGGTCATGTTGTGCTACAAAACAGGGCCCCACCTGGGCCACGGCTGCCATGGGGTCCTCCGCTTACAGCCCCAGCCCCGGCCCCTGCCCATAGGAAGCAGGTCCAGTCCCCACTGTTCAGCCTCCCAGTGCTGACCCTAAAAACTAACATTTATAATAAAGGCTGATCATGTGGCAGGTACTGTTCTGAGCACTTCCCATGCATTAACTCATTTGATCTGTGACAACTCTGTGCGCAGTTACTGTTAACATCCTTGATTGGTAGGTGAAGAAATTGAGGCCCAGAAGTTAAGCGAATTGCCCGGAGCTGGGGGGGCTTGGCAGAGCCCGGATGTCTCTGTGTTAGCCCCAGCCGTATTGTGCCAGCATTTGGGAGTTCTCTTGTGTTTCCTTTCTCCAGTCAGAGCGTTGGCACTGCTGGCTCAGTGAGGTTGCCAGATGAAATGCAGCATGCCTAGTTCAACTTTAATTTTAGATAAACAACAAATAATTTTATAGTCTCAGTATGCCCCAAATATTGCATGGGATAGTCTTGTATATTTAAAAAATACCGTTTATCTGAAATTCAGAATTTAACTGAACGGTTTGCATTTTAATTCACTGAAACTTGCAACCCTCAGCTCGATGGCTTTATCTTGGCTGGCAGAGGGAGTCAGCGGTTTGGGAGGAGGACTGAACTTATTGGTCCTGCTGCTAACAGATTTCTGCCAGGTTGCGTCGAGGGCTCCAAATCTCTGACCCATGGCACATTGTATTTTATCTATGAGAGAGAGAGAGAGATCAGTTAGTTGTTACACTTATTTATGCATTCATTGGTTGGTTCTTTTATGTGCCCTGACCAAGGGCACATATACCTGTAACTTTGGCATATCGGGACAGCCTCTAACCAACTGAGCTACCCAGCCAGGACCCATGGTACATTTTAAAGTAAAACATACTTAGTATCTAAACTCCAAGCATATCTAACTTGCATTTTTCTGTAAAGACGGAATATTAAAACAGCATTTTTTAGGAACAGGTAGAAAACTGCTTTGCTTCTCATTCTCCAAGGATAGATCATTACAACAGAAACTTAAGAAATCTTATACAAGGTAGGGCAGTTCCCATCAGAGTTCTACAAGCAAACGACTAGTTTTCTCTCTTTCTTTGGTTGTTTATGGAAAGAAAAAAAGAAATGTACCTTGTAGTGTACCCACAAAGGAAGAAGCATTGGTAAGATTCAAGTCTCTAAAGGGGAGGCACAGGTAGACACACTGTGCCTCCTTGAACAACCAAAAGGACAACAAATTGAGAAACAAAAAACAACCAGAACTGACAGAAAATCGAACTGTATGGAAGTGCGACAACCAAGGATTTAAAGAAGAAACATTCATCCAGACCAGTAGGAGTGGCAGAGACGGGCAGCTGGGCGGAGAGGACTCGAGGCAAGGCAGCGGCTGGCAAACTGGGAGGTCCCACATTCGGTGGAACATCTGGGGAATGAGATAGACCTCACAACCCAGGGCTCCAGAGGGGAAATAAAGCCTCAAAGCCTCAAAGCCTCTGACTGAAAACACCTGTGGGGGTTGAGGCAGTAGTGGGAGAAACTCCCAGCCTCGCAGGGGAGCTCATTGGAGAGACCCACAGGGTCCTAGAATGTATATAGACCTACCCACCTGGGAATCAGCACCAGGAGGGCCCAATTTGATTGTGGGTAGCAGGGGAAGTGAATCTCTTGACCTGGGCAGAGGAGCCCAGCAAGTGGCACTGTTCCCTCTCGGACTCCTCCCCCACACACAGCATCACAACACAGCCACATGGGTTGCCCCGCCCTGGTGAAAACCTAAGGCTCTGCCCCTTACTATGCAACAGGCATGCCGAGACAAAAAAAAATGGCCCAAATGAAAGAACAGATCAAAGCTCCAGAAAAAATACAATTAAGTGATGAAGAGATAGCCAACCTATCAGATGCACAGTTCAAAACACTAGTGATCAGGATGCTCACAGAACTGGTTGAATATGGTCGCAAATTAGAGGAAAAAATGAAGGTTATGAAAAGTGAAATAAAGGAAAATGTACAGGGGACAAACAGTGACGGGAAGGAAACCAGGACTCAAATCAACGGTTTGGACTGGAAGGAAGAAAGAAACATTCAACCAGAACAGAACGAAGAAACAAGAATTACAAAAAATGAGGAGAGGCTTAGGAACCCCCGGGACATCTTTAAATGTTCCAACATCCGAATCATAAGGGTGCCAGAAGGAGAAGAGGAAGAGCAAGAAATTGAAAACTTACTTGAACAGATAATGAAGGAGAACTTCCCCAATGTGGCAAAGGAAATAGACTTTCAGGGGGTCCAGGAAGCTCAGAGAGTTGCAAAGACGTTGGACCCAAGGAGGAACACACCAAGGCACATCATAATTACATTAGCCAAGATTAAAGATAAGGAGAGAATTTTAAAAGCAGCAAGAGAAAAGGAGACAGTTACCTACAAAGGGGTTCCCATTAGACTTTCAGCTGATTTCTCAAAAGAAACCTTGCAGGCAAGAAGGGGCTGGAAAAAGGAGTATTCCAAGTCATGAAAGGCAAGGACCTCCATCCAAGATGACTCTATCCAGCAAAGCTATCCTTTGGAATGCAAAGGCAGATAAAGTGCTTCCCAGATAAGGTTGAGTTAAAGAAGTTCATCATCACCCAGCCCTTATGTGAAATGTTAAAGGGACTTAGATCTAAGAAAAAGAAGATAAATATGAACAGTAAAATGACATCAAACTCACACTATTAACAACTGAACTGAAAAACAAAAATAAAAACAAATTAAGTAAACAACTAGAACAGGAACAGAATCACAAAAATGGAGATCACATGGAGGGTTATCAGTGGAGTGGGGGGGAAAGGTACAGAGAATAAGTAGCATAAATGGTAGGTAGAAGATAGACAGGAGGAGGTTAAGAATGGTGTAGGAAATATAGAAGCCAAAGAACTTATATGTATGACCCATGGACATGAACTAAGGTGGGGAATGCGGGTGGAGGGGGTGTGTAGGTGGAGGGGAATAAAGGGGGGAAAAGGGAACAACTGTAATAGCGTAATCAATAAAGTATATATTTTAAAAAGTCTCTAAAGGGTAAAAAAAAAAAAGAAATCTTACACAGTTTCACATTTTGCTCTTCCAGAAGAATCTCTTGACCTAAACTAACTCATTCAGAAAACTAAATTCTTTTAAAACACCCTCAGAGGGAAATGTCACTGCTTTTTCTGATTGGTATCTTCTGTCGAGCTGACTGGCCAGACGTTTCCCTTCAAGCTGAGTCGCAGCCATCTCTGGTGCAGCTTGAACTCGTCATTCCCAGCTCTCGGAGCAGGGGTGGCTGACAAGGAGCTTGTACGTGAACAGAAAGCCCTGCCATCTGCAGATCTGCCTCCTTGGGCAGCTACTTTTCCGGCTGTGCCTCCTGGAACATGCTGTCTGGGTTTCTCCGCCTGGAGAGCCACAGTGCAAAAGCCACTGGTCATTTCAGACCTTGACCGAGTCTGTGCATTGAGTGATGCCTCATTGGGTGACAGCTAACCAGCTGCATCCTTGTAGCTGCTTGTGGCCAGATACTGGGATATTGCCTATAGGGGCTGTCCCAGAACATGTAGACGCTTTGATCTCAGAGGGGGATGGCGCTCCATCCCGTTCAAGGCCAGTCTCTGACCTGAGCCTCAGAGCCTGCCTCCCCGGCTTGCTCCAGGATTTATTTGTGCTCCCACCTCTACTTCTGCAACCCTCCTCTTTCCCATTTCTCTTCCTCTAACTTGCTAGACATTTTCTCATGTCTGCCCCCTGTATAATGAAGAATAGAGTCATGTCTACAATACATAAAGACTTAGGACAGCCCTGGCCGGTGTGGCTCAGTTGGTTGGAGCATTGTTCCTGTAAGCCAAAAGGTCGTGAGTTCGATTCCCAGTCAGGGCACATGCCTAGCTTGCAGGTTCAGTCAGGGTATGCACGAGAGGCAACTGATCGGTGTTTCTCTCCCTCTCTCTCCCTCTCTCCCCCTCTCTCTAAAAGCAATAAGCATGTCCTCGGGTGAAGATTAAAAAAAACAACGTAGTACAACTTAGGAAGAAAATGACAACCAGCTCAGCAGAAAAAGGAGCAAATGATATGAACAGGCAATTCATCAAAGAGAAAACCTAAAATTATCTCCACAATCACGAGAAAATATCCGATTTTACTGGTAGGCAGGGAAATGAAAATGAAAACAAGATACTATTGTATGTCCATGAGATTGACAGAAATCAAAGTCTGACAATGGAAGAGCTGGCAAAGATGTGGGGAAACAGCAAATCGGTTACCCTTCCAAGTGGCTGCAGAAATGATGAGGCCTCGGGAGCTACACAGCAGCATCGACACGTGAAGCGTGTCTGCCGCCTGATACAGCCGTTCCAGTTCTAGGTGTAGAGAGGGTCCTTGTGTATTTTATATATGGGGCCAAGGTTATCTATTCATTTTTAACATTTTAATGGACTTTATAGCATGACTGTTTTCAAACATAAGAATGGAGCGAACAGAACAGTGAATGTACCTGTCGCCCAGTTTCAACAGTGACCATTTGCCAGTCTGTGCATCATAGTTCTTACTGGTCAAAATTGAGAAACAACCAGTAGGTCCCTCTTTGGGCATGGAGAAATTGTACACTTAATATTATTACATAGCCATTAAAGCTAATGAGCTAGATCTACTTGCATCGATGTGAATAGATCCCACATATTATATTGGGTGGAAAAAGCAAGTTAAAAAATGACAGTAAATTATTTCTGGGAAAATTAAAACACAAGCATGTTGTTCTGGGTGCCCATATGTCTAGCCAGTGTGAAAGCGACAGGGGAAGCACACCCGCAGCCCTGGAGTCTGCAGCCCCTGGGGACTAGGGAAGAGTGGGAAACCCAGCTGTCTGTGGGGCATGCTTTTCCTCTTGTTAACTCTAAGTGTTATTTTATCAAAGTAGTCCATGTGGACACTTCAGAAAGTCAAATTGTGCTGCGAGGCTCACAAACCCTCCTCTGCCCCAGTGCTATGCAGCCTCCCTGGCCGTGTCCAGGGAGGTGTCTGTGGCCTTTAACTCCCAGCTGCTTCCCCTCCTGTGTCCAGGTGACATCTGAGTTTATGGACCTCCTCTTATGGAAGGAGTAGCTCCCTTCCACCTGCCCCGCCGCCAACCCCTGGATGTGCCCCCGCTGTCCCTGGTCCTCTCAGCATGGCTGTATAACCATTTGCGTAGAAGCACACTTTCGGATTTGGCATTATTGAAGTCAAGTTAATGTTCACACTTGAGAATACCGAGTGTGTACATGGTAACATTTGCTAGCACAACCTCTCAGTTTCTAGGAGTTACTATTTGCCTCATCCCTTTATCGCCAGGCACTTTGTAAACTGCCATGGCCTCTCTGTTGTTTCAGAGGCTTCAGGTAATCCAGCCTTTCTTGTTTGTTTAAGCCTCCCCATCTTCTCCTGGGGAAGCCCCCACCCCTGGGAGCTTTCTGGCCTCCGCTGTTGTGTCGTGGTCCTCCAGACTGCTGGGCAGGCAGAGCACAGGGGCCTCCCTCACCGTCACGCTTTGGATCCTTCCCCTTGCTTCTGTGCTGGCCCCCCAGGTCCCCGCACCCTGAGTCTTCCTGTCTTGGTTCTTTTATTCCCTTGTGTGTTAGTGTCCATCCCCCGGGAGCCTCCCAGGCAAACGGGTGTGTGGGCCAGGCACGTCTGAAATATCTTTATTTTGCCCCTACACTTGATCGATAGTCTAACCAGGTGGGGGACTCTAGGTTGGAGAACATTTTCCCTTAGAAGGAGCTTCGGGCTTGATGTCACTGTTGAAGACTGTGATGTGACCGCCTTGTTCTCATTCTCTTCACAAGTGTGGCCTGAGTGATGGCCCCCAAAGATATTCAGGTCCTCATCCTTGGGGCCTGTGAATGTCACCTTATGAGGAAATCAGGCCTTTGCAGATGTGAGAAGTTAAGGACCTTGACACGGGGAGATGACCCTGGACTATCCGGGGAGCTCTAGATGCCATCACCGTGCCCTCAGGGGAGAGAGGCAGCAGATTTGACACACACTGCAGATAAGGCTGTGTGGGACAGACTGGAGTGACGCAGCCACCAGGAGCTGGAGGGGGTGAGGACGGACACTCCCCTAGAGCCTCTGGAGGGAGCAGGGCTCCCACCAGCACCCCGATTTCAGCCCAGTGAAGTACACTGAACCCCTCCCTCCAACACTAAGGGCACATTTCTGTTGTTATAAGCACCCCCAGTCTGTGGTGATTTGTTAGGGCAGCCCCAGGAAATGAATACGGGAAGCCCGTGGGCTCCCCTGGATCCCATTTCCAGGAGGGACTTGGGGCATCGTGCTGGAACCTCAGAGAGCCCGCACAACTTGAAGGGCACGCCCTTCAGCTCTAGGAAGTGTTCTAGATAATTCTCCCCTGCCCCCGCTCAGGGGGACTCCTGGAGGCTGGGCACTGGGCTCCCTGCACTCAGTCTCGTATTTCTGCGCCTTTTTTCCTGTTTGCCATGTGTCATCTTTCTGCTGTGTTTTCTGAGTGATGTCCTCGACTGTCTAATTCTTCTATTTATTATGTTTTAAAATGTCTTCAACTCTATTTTTAATTTCCTAGAGCTCTTTCTTGTTGCCTTTTTAAAATAGCTGCCACCTCTCAATGCAATAGTTTCTCTTTTCTGAGGAGATTAATTCTAGCTTTTTCTAAGTATCTGCTCTCTATAGTACTTTCCTCCTCAGAGTTCCCTTGTTTTAATTCCTAATATTTTGGTGAATTTTTTGGTGATTTCCTCAAATAGCTGGTGATTGGGGCTGGCTGTTCATCTGGGAGACTGGTACCCGAGCCAATGGGAGCGCCTGGGCACGGCGTCCTTACCTTGGAAGAGGCGACCGCAGGTGCCCCTTTCTTCTGGCACCCACTGAATGTCCGGAGCCACATGGGAATTCAGTCTTGGGCTGGTGCTTCCTAGAGATGAGTCCTCCGTGTGCTGCCTGGGGCTACACCTGGGGCCCACTCTGTGGAAGCTGGGGGTCTGCAGTCCTGCCCTCCGTCTGTAGACCTTCCACCACTCCCTGTGTTCTGCCTGTGCCTCTGCCTGGCCTGGGCCACGTGGCCGAGTGCAGCCTCTCTGGGGACCCGGCCTCTTCTGTGAGGTACCAGTGCCCAGTGCACTGGCTCTGACACCCCCTCGCAGTGTGCCCTTGGGCACGTGACTACTTCTGTCCTGCTTGGGTCTCAGTCTCCACAGATCTGGACCTGGGAGCGCAGGTGCACTTGTTCAGGGGTGGTTAGGAGGGTCCTGCGGGTGACTACAGAGGAGTGTGCAGGGGCCGTGGGTGTTTGCTGTTC
Source organism: Macrotus californicus (assembly GCA_007922815.1). Taxonomy (NCBI): domain Eukaryota; kingdom Metazoa; phylum Chordata; class Mammalia; order Chiroptera; family Phyllostomidae; genus Macrotus; species Macrotus californicus. The sequence goes on from VMDR010002198.1 coordinate 37,555, forward strand.
TTGTTCTGCTGGGGGTGCTAGGGGGACAGGTCTGGGACTCCCCCTCAGACTGTCATCAGCCTTCTGTTTGCAGCCCCACCTTCTGAGGCACCCAACCCGCCAAGTTCCGCACTTCCCAGGAGCCTGTAGCTCGAATTTGCCTGCACGTTCTCTGTCCCTCATGGCTGACACTGGCCCACCCACTGCCCATCGTCCGATTTACTGACCTCCCGTCCGCTGCCGTCGGCTTCCCCGTTCTTTGTCCTTGGGGGCTTGTACTCCTTCAGAGCCTTGTGCTCTACCGACTGAGCTAGCTGGGTGCCTGGGTTTGTGCTCTCTTTTTAAAAAAAAGTTCTCTTATTGACGTTTCAGAGGGATTTCGGGGTGGAGGGAGGGATAGAAATGAACCCTGTGTTTGATCTGCTACATTTAGTTCTTACCATGAAATGTGAAGCAAATATATCAACTTCCTGAAGTGACATCAGCTTATTCCGGGTTCTTGGTCTTATATTGCCAGATGTACTGCCTGTATTTTTTAGTGGTTTAATTGAAAAAAAAGAGTCCCTTGATCCCAGGATCCTCTAGCTCATCTGCCCTTCTCCTCTTCTCACCTAAATATCTGAAAGTCCTTGTCCAGGCTTCGGGGAGTTGGCAGGAGACGCTTCCTCACCTGTCACTCCCGTCCTCAGGGGTCATTTCTGCCCCCTTGGAGCCCTCATGGGAGCCACCCGGAAGCCCCTGCTGGGAATCGGTGTCTGCTCTTTTCCTTCCTCCTCAGAGCTCTGCTGCCGTACACACTGGTCGTTGCTCAGAACCCTTGGCTTTCACGGCGGCGTTCCCACTGCCCTGGCCGGTCCCTGGGTGTCCCTCTGCTCACCCAGGTTGGTGGGTGTCTTTCACTGTCCCGTCCTCCCCTCCTGCCCTCCTCTCCCAAGCAGGCTGGAGGCAACTCCTCAGTCTCCCTCCCCTGCTCCGAGCTCTCCCTCCACGTCAGACTCCCACTCCCCGCTGCCCTTCCCAGGCGGATAGCTTGAAGTTAACTCAAGCTCGTCGGGGTCAAAGCTGAGCTCACTGGTCTCGCATCCACATCCACTTCTGTGTTCTTTAACTTGGCATTCACCCCTTCCCTTAAAACAGGAGCCAGAGTCATCCTTACCTGTGGCCTCTTTACCCGTCACCTAACAGGTGCTGGCGATATTACCTCTGGCGTGTGTCTTCACTTGGTTCTCATTGTCTCTTGCTTACATTAGAACATCTTTCCTGTTTATCCGCTCTCTCTGGTCTTTCCTCCTCAAATCCAGCTTCCTCAGAGTGGCCAGAGTGGTCGCTCTAGAGTCTCTTCTCCCTGCCCTGTTTCTTTGTCCCATCCCCTGACACTCCAGGTACAGTCCGCGCTCCTTGCTGCGCATGCAAGCTCCCGCCCTGAAGGCTAGGTGTCTGCCCTGGCCTCCGACCTCAGTGGACTTCACCAGGCTGTCTGCTCCTTGGTCACCACGTCAGAGCCGCCTCCCTCCCTCCGCCTCGGCCTCTCCATGGAGCCTTCCTGCTGAGCTCTCCGTGCAGCCACCTGCTGCACTGGCAGGTGCTTGTGTTTGCTGCCAACCACCCAGCTTTCCCTAGCCTGGAGGGGGCGCTGCTCGCCATCCTGTGTAGCTCCACCCTGCTCTGGAGGCCCCCGCTGCGCCCTGCGTGAGGATGAGCGGATGAGAGAAAGGGATGTTTTTAGGCCCGTGCTCCCCAGCCCCTGATTTTAGGGTCTCTGTGAGTTCTAGTGGGGAAGTCTATTCATTTCCTGCGGCTGCCATAGCAAAGTACCAAAACACGATGGCTGACAGCACAGAGATTTATTTACTGAAGGCCAGAAGTCCAAAGGCCATGTGCCTTCTGACAGCTCCAGGGGAGGACCCCTCTCTCTCTCTCCCAGTTCTGGCGTTTCCCAGTAGTCCTCGGTGTTCCGTGACTTGTAGACGCATCTCCCTGGCACGTGGCCTCCCCTCCATGTGCATCTGCCTCTGTGTCCACATTTCTCGTTTCTGAGGACGCCAAGCATATTGGATGAGGGGCCAGCCTAGTGATCTCATTTTCACTGATTACCTCTAGAAAGACCCTATTTCCAACTGAAGTCACATTCTGAGGTCCTGGGGGTAGGACTGCCACATGTCTCTTTGGGGAACACAGTTCAGTCCGTACACTGGCATCCACTTTCCTGCCACCTTGGAACAGTGGTGAACTGAGTCAGCGAGTGGGGGTCCTATGCGACCCTCTAGCTGGGGTCGTGGACTGTGAAGGGGCCAGGGAGCTTTCTGGACCATCTGCATTAGTATCCGGCTTCCTGCACAGCATTGTCCAGCCATGGTTAACGGGAAGTCTTTAGTGCCTGTCACAGCCCTGACAGGCTTTCTAGGTTCCCAAGCTCAGTCTCTTTCCAGTCCTTTTTGCCGATCTTGCCCTTTTGACTTTCTGTGTCAACGCTGTGGGCTCTGATCTATGTGTGAGGGATACTTGTGTATCCCACCAGCTTGTGTGTGCTGTTCCTAGCAGGGGGCACGCCTTATTAATCTTTGTCTAAGAGCTCTGTCATACTCCTGGACTCACACTACTCTGCACACTCACTGTGGGACCTGGAGAATCTGTCCATCTGGCCGCCCAGCCAGCCAGCCTTCCATCCATCCACTCATTTACGTATTCGTTTATTCCCCAGACATTTAATTCAGTGTCAGGCACTGTGCAGAGTGCTAGGGAGACACGGGGGGACAAAATAGATGGAGGGTCCTGTCCCAAGGTCCTCCCAGTGCCCTGTTGAGATGGGTTATTTAACAGCAAGTGCTCTTTCCTGAGGACACAGATACGACCTCAAGGAGAGCCCTGCTAAGCAGGAGGGTAGTGGGGTGGCACAAGGACAATGACAGAACTGAAATGTGCTGAAATGGCTGCCCCAGGGAGGACATCCGAGCCAACTGGGGTAGCGAGAGTGTCCAGGAAGACCTCCCTGAGCGAGTGTGAAAGGATGTGGAGAAATTAGGGCAAGTGGCCTTCCCACTGTTGGTCAGGTACCTGGGCAGGTGTGTGCAGGTTGGCAGTAGCGCTCCTTTTGCACCAGGGGGCAGTGTTTGCCCTGAAAGCCTTCCTGCCCTTGAATGAAGCTGGAACCTGTAGCCACTGACATGCCAGCCAGTCCTCTACTTGTCCCTGTGCTTCCCTGTCATTCCTCTGCAGGCTCTGATACCCCTAACTCTCCTCCTTTCTTACAGCCTCCAACCCCCAGTCCACAAATCCCCAGGGCCCACACAGTGCTAATTGTCCCAGTTGTCACTGTTCCACCCTCTCTTCTCTCCCTGCTGCCTTAAATCCAGGGTTGCCAGGGTGATGTGGAGCCACACTAGTGCTGTGCTAAACCACTGCGTCCTCTAGGGCAGGAGCCGCTGGGCCAGGCTGTTCCAGGCCCACGTGCTGTTTCTACTCCTCGTCGTTTCCTGGTCTTTTCATTCTCCTTTCTTCTTTGTCTGCCACCTCCACTGTCTCTGTGCCCCCTCTCAGCTCCCGCACCTAGAAGTCTCAGCCTTAGTCTGTCCTCTCGGGGTACTCTGATATCTACGGTTGCAGCCCCGACGGTCAGGTCTTTTCCTCTCATCCGTCCCCGTTGGCTGCCAGCCCTGGGAGGCCCCGTGGGACACAGTTAGGACAGCACAGAGCTGCCTGGGAGAAAGGGACTCTAGAGGGAGAGAGAGCAGCCCCGTCCATCGGAGGCTCACTTCTGCCCCAGCACGAAGTCTCTGCCAGGAAGCCTTTCTTTCTGGTTCTGACCTGCTTTTGCTGGCTGCTGCTGAGGCCGCTGGGGGCCGGGACAGAGCCTAGTGGGGTGCTGGTACTGCTAGGGGGTAGTACGAAGTAGACGTAGAGGAGCCGCATTGGTTAATCTGGAGATTCCTGGGGCCTTTTTCTGACCCGTTCTCCCTTCTCACTCCCTCTGGCTGCTCTCCAACACACCTCTGAGGTGTGTGTGCCGAGAGACTCCATCCAGACTGCAGGCTCCAAAACTGACCCGTGGGCCGGCCTCCCCTGAAGCTGAGCCCCGCCTTTCCCTCCTCTGTGCCCCTGCCCGAAGCTGCCTTCTGAGGCTGATGGAGATGCTGTGTGAAGAGCAGGGATGTTTAGGGTAGAAGCAATACAAACCCTCGGAGGAACATTCCCGGGCCATTCAGGTGGCTGCCCTACACTGATCCCTTGAAGCTGCCCTGGCCCAGAGCACGTCTACCCTGAACAGGGTAGCTGTACCATGTGGACTCAGACTTAGACGGTGATGGCCCGACAGCAGCTATCAGAAGCCGCCTGGGAGTCAGTCCAGGTCTGAAGTGGCGGGATTTCTCGTGCCGTTTGGATGATTTATTGGACAAATTGAAACTGCGTGTCAGAGCCATGTGACTGCTGGCCCTGTCAGCCTGGTCTCTGCGGGGAAGGACTGAGGGCGGCGGTGGCCCTGCTGGAGTTTGGGTCAGTGACGTAGTTTTATCAGGAGTGGATTCTTTGGTTTCCAAGTGCCCATCACACTGTGCCTCTGAGGACAGCCACAGCGTTCTCCTCTAGTTGGGTGACGGGCTCCCCGTGTCCTGCTGGGCAGAGCTCCTGCTCCGGAGGGAGGAGTTGGGCTCAAAACTCTGGCCCTGCTGTGTGACCTTGGGTGCTACTAATCCCATTACAGCTGGCCCGCTGTCTGCACCAGGGAGTGACAGGAGGTCTGAGGGCTCCCTGAGCTAGCACTTGCAGCAGGTCCACGTGGTGCCCAGTGCCTGGGGAAGCGTGTTGCCTGCTGGCACCGGCCTGCCACATGGGCGGAGCTGGGGGAGTGTTGGATGTAGAAGTGACACAGGCAGGTCGTCAGGAGCAGACAGATGGCGTCAAGCCCTTTCTCTGCCTCGCTCTACAGGGCAGTGTAGGCCCTTTCATGGGGGTCTGTTATCACTCCCTTCTGGAGGGAGAGACCTTGGAGCTCTTTGACCCAGTGCTGGGGGAGAACACTGAAGCTTGGGGCTAGGTAGGCAGTGTCTGTGGGGTCATCCTGAGAGGCGGGGAACAGGTGTCCTACACACTCGTGGCTTCATTTGTCTCATCCTGCCGGCAAGGCATCTTTGACATGTCCCAGTGAGTCAGGCTACCCCCTTCCCTGTCTCTCACGCACAGCCTGAGGCTGAGGAAGGGGGTCTGGCTGTCAGCTGGAATTTGAAAAAATTAGCCAAGAGCCTCTCTGGGACTGTCAGCTCCCTGTCAGAGAGAAAACCGGGCACAAATCTTTGGGAGATGCTGGCTGCTTCCCTCTGAGTCATCATTTCCCCCATCTCTGAGGTCAGAGCATGAGATTTTTGCTCATGGTCTTCACCATCGCCGAGCATGGCACTGTGGTGTCCCCAGGTCAGTCACCAGAGGCCTGCTGAGCCTGGCAGCCTTTTCTGTGGGGAGACCCAACTACGGCGAGGGTGCAGAGCCCCTGCCCAAAGGGCTACAGCTCCCCCAGAGGGGCCAGCTGATGCGACAGAACACAAGGGTTTTTCCTAGTGCCCGGTGTGGTTGAACAAGGCCATCAAAGATTGTAAGGAAGATTCTTAACCAAACTGTCAGTGACCTTGAGGACATCCTGGTTATCATCCACCAATCAAAAACACAAAAGCAGGGCACAATGTGACCCTATAGCAAGAGCCTCGCCCCCTGCCCACACCTCCCCCTTGTGCCCAATGGCACAACTGCCTGCCTTCAACCCCGTGTGAGGGGGACAGGGCTGCCACTGGAATGGCGCCCAAGGGAAGGCCACCCTCTGGAGCCTCTTTCTGGGGAAGTGCCACTGAGGAGATGCTGGCACTCAAGTCACTCCAGGGTGCCAGGGCTAGATCAGGGCAGGGGTCCTGTTTGACTCCAGAGGCAGCCCCTCCAGCAGGGCTGCGGGAAGGGAGTTGGTGCCCTGAGGCCTCAGCTGCCACCTCAGGTACTCTGCTTCTCTGGTGGGTCTCACCAGGTGCCTCCAACCAAATGGCTTGCTGCCTCTGACACCCCGATTGCTGTGCAAAGGGGCAGGACAAGAGTTGGGGAGCAATGGGAGTCTCCTCCCTTTGGCCCACCCCAAAGTCAATAGACACATGGCCCACAAAGGTCCCCCTTCCCGGAGAGGAGGGCCCTGTGAGGTGGCCCACATCTGTCCTGCAGGCTTTCTCCCAGCCGAAGCTGATTCTGGAAAGGCCTGAGGGAGCACCGGGTAGCCGGCCCCCCCTGGTTTCAGGTCTGGGGGGGAAGTGGGGTTGGACGAGGGGAGACTGGGCGCTGGGTTAACCAAGTCCTGAGGAGGGTGGAGATGGTCGTGGAACAAGGCTGTGTTTTTATTCATTCTTGTGTCCTTGGGTCCCAAGCCTGCCATGGGGATGTGGAGGGGGGTTGTCGCGTGTGACTAAGCCGTGAACTGAGTCGCAGGGCTCTCTAGGCTCTGAGGGGCAGTGTGATTCATGCCCACTGTCGTCCACAAGAGTCCCTTGGGACCAGCCTCCTCACACCCCACTCTGCCTGCTGGCTGGTGTTTCTGTGCCTTTAACCTCAGTGGCAGCACAGAGTCTACTGTCCCTTTCCTTTCCCTGCTGTCCTGCCGGGGACCACCTGCTGCCTGTGTGACCCAACCTCCCTGCCTGTCCTTCTGGGCCCCGGAGTAGGAGGAGGCCGGAAGTTGCTCCACTGCTGCACCCCCTTCCCCTGATTTCAGCCTTGGCCGCTGCCCACGCCTCCAGCGATCTGGTGCCCGAGAACTTTGTATTCTGGGGCCAGTGACATCAGGCGGAGCAGCGGGCTGCCTGCAGTCTCCCTTGGCGGAAACAGTTCTGGGCTCCTGGCTGGTGAGGGGTGAGCGATATGGGGAGGGCACAGCCCCACGCCCCCTGGTGCCCAAGTCAGGTGTGGGTCTCCAATGGGTGCGGTCTGCTACCCGAGTGCACAGGAGCCACATGTGCTGGCCCCTGGTCCCAGGAGGCTTACCCAGTCCCCTGCTCGGGGGTGGGCGGGGAGTAAGGGTAGTGCTGTGGGCCATGAGTCTGAGTGTGGATGTGTGGGGGGGCAGGGGTCCCTTCTTGACCCTGTGTTCATCTGGGAGGAAAGGCTGGTGGGAGGAGAGTGAGAGCAGCTTGGGGCTTATGGCCCAGTGATCCCCAGGACGACCCGCCAAGGTTGGGGGTGGTGGTGCCTGATTTTACAGAGGCGCTGAGGCCTCAGACACCCAAATCTCACGGGGGGAAGGCAGAGCTGGAGGCAGCCCCAGGCCTGCTGGCTCTAACCTCAGGCTGGGCTACCCTCTGCCCCGCTTTCCCTGCTGCCCAAGGGCCCTGACCTTTCCTCTCCTCTCACCCTGCACTCCAGGGCCTAGATTGCTCAGGTCACGAGTCCAGGCCAGCTTTCTTCCCTCAGCAGGGGACATGAGGTCCCATTTTAGCATATTTCCTTGAGTTGGATTTCCAGAATGTTAATGACCCATCCCAGAGGTATAAATATCTTATAGGCCCTTGATAGGTTTTGCAAAGGCTTTCCAGAGAGCTGATATCCAGACAGCACCTTCTGGATCTGTCTCTGGCAGGGCTTACCTGCCCTGAACTTGATTGTTTCCAGCGCTCGTGCTAATTTAAAAGGCAAAAGTGGCACCTCACTGTTCTCTCTTGCCTGTGATGATTTCTGATGAAGCGAACCTGTTAACGGTGTATTAGTCACTTCTGTTTACAGTTCTGTTGCCCTGTTGTCCTGAAGGACCCCTTTGCCTTTTCTTGTCTTTGCCTGATGAAGTAGTTTGGGATTGCTCTTCTCTGCCCTGCCCCCGCAGATCCCGCCTGCAGCCCTGTGCGGAGCAGGCGTTTGGGAGCCAGGATAAAGGCCAGATTTGCTCTTTGGTGTGGGTGCCATTGACTGCCAGGGCCTGCCTGCTCCCAGCCGCTCGGCCGGGAAAGGCTTTCCCTCCCAGTGGGCAGGTTACCTGGGGCAGAGCTCAGCGGCCAGCTGCTGGCCGAGCTGTGAGGGGCTAACAGGGTAACAGCTGCTGTTCACTGGGCGGCAGGTAAAGGGAGAAAGTCAGTGTTTGCAGCCTTGAGTGCTGAGCAGACACTCTGGCGTCCGTGGTGAGCGAGAGCTGCTCCCCGTGCTCGCCTCTTCCGTCTGCGTCTGCTAGGGATACGGCCTTTTCACTTATTTTGAAAACAGAGAAGTTGCAAAGGCAGCACTAAAAATTCTCTCACACCCCTTACCCAAAGCCCCAGTACTGATGTTTACGTCTGTTTCATTGTCCATTTTTCCCTGACCCACTTGAGTGTGAGGTGCAGGCATGATAAACACAACGTGCTTTTTTTCTGAGAATGGGGATATTCTCTAAGATAACCACAGCACAGTGTTCAGGAACTTAGCGTTGACACAGACCTACTTACAACTTGTCAGATGTCTCCCTAATGACCTTTGTTGAACAGAAGTCCAAGGCCCAGTCCAGGATCACACCTGCATTTCCACGTTCTGTCTCTTTAGTCTCTTTGAACCTAGTTCTTCAGTGTTTGTCTCTTGTGAACTTTGACATGTTTAAAGAGTACAGGCCAGCCCTGGCTGGTGATGGAGAGCCGGTCTGCGAGCCAAAAGGTCACCAGTTCAATTCCCAGTCAGGGCATATGCCTAGATTGCAGGCCAGGTCCCCAGTAGGGGGCGTACGAGAGGCAACAGATCTATGTTATCTCTCATAAACTGATACTTCTTTCCCACTCTCCTTCCCTTCCCCTCTCTCTAAGTGTAAACTAAAATCTAAAAGAAATAAAAAGATAAAAAAGAAAGAGTACAGGCCAGTTGTTTTGTGGAATGTCCCTTAGTTTGGGTTTGACTCATGTTGTCCCCTTATTAGATCCAGGCTATGGCCTGGCAGAAACACCTTACAGGTGTTCCTTGGCCCCCTTTCAGGAGGCACGTGGTGGCCACTCCATGCCAGCAGTGTTAACCTGGATCCCCTGGTTGCCGTGGTGTCTGCCAGGTCTGTCCACTTTGTAATGAATAAGGAAGGACAACATCCCGCACTTTAGAAGTTGAGCCAGAGCCCAGTCAGACTGATGTCATGTCCACGCAGCTGGGTTTGATCCTGGATGCAGCCTCCTGTCCAGGGCTCCGCTGGTCTTGAGCAGTGGCCCGTGTAGTCCTCACCTCACTGCCTCTCGAGGCTAACAGCCCCCCAGAGCGCATGCTTCCCCTCGTGGACACAGCACCTCCCGGCTCTCCTCTCCTCTCTGGGGTGGCCCCTCAGTCTCCTTCATTGTTGGACCTCCTCATCCAAGATGGCGTTGGTGGCTGAAAGATGCCTGCCTGCCTCTCTAGTCTGTTTTCTCCTGGCTGATCTACTCCAGGCCCACGGGCTCAAATACCATCCCTTTGCCAACCTCATCCAGGTTTGCTGCCTGCTCTGATCTCTTCTGGGGACTCCACGCCACTCCCAGTGGGGCCTGGTCCTCTCTAGTCCCTCCTGCAACAGGGAAGGTCATTCCTGCCCACCCACCCTGGACTTCTGTCTCTCCCCCATCCTCCACAATGGATCTTTCCATGAATCTTACTTGTTCAACACCCTAATCTCTCCCCAGTTTTTAAAAATGAAACACGGATCTTTTTTAAAAATTTTTTTTTTTTATTTTTAGAGAGAGGAGAAGTGGGGGGAAGAAAGAGATGGAGAGAAACATTGATATATGAGAGAAACACCAATTGATTGCCTCCTACAGGCCCCCTACTGGGGACCTGGCCTGCAACCCAGGCATGTGGCCTGACTGGGAATTGAACTGGAAACCTTTGGGTTTGCAGGCCAGTGCTCAGGCCACTGAGCCACACCAGCCAGGGCATCTCCCCAGTTTTGTCCATCCCCCAGTGCTCCCTTCCAGGTCAGAGGCACTGTGTCTCTCATCTCAGCCTCTGCACAGCCCCAAACGTGCAGCCCTTGCTGCTCACCAATCCAGAGAGCTTCCCAAAGTGCATCAGGTCATCCCCTCTGCCACCACCCCATGGTGCTTGGAGGAAAATGACGAGGCTGGAGAGAGGCTGAGAGACCAAGAGCCGAGGCCCTATCTGCACCTCCAGCCTCACCTCACCCCTGGGCATCCCTGCCCCACTGCTCTTAGCCCTGGATCTTGAACACATCCAGCTCATTCCTCCTTGGGCCTGGGCTACCGTGGTTCCTTCTACCTGGTGCTTTCCCCAGATCCTCCTGCTTGGCTTCCTGCTTGTGTTTCTCCTGTGTAGATGCCCCTGTGCAACCCTCCTCAGAGACACCCGCTTTCATATCCAGCCCCAGTGAGCTCCCCCTGACCCCCATCCCCCACCATGTAATTCACAAAACATTACCTGTTTTCTTACCTCTGAGCACTAATCACGACCTGAAAGGACCTTATTTCTGTCGTCTTTTTCCTTTTCTCTGCTCTTCTGTCTGGTGTACCCGCTGGGAGAGCAGTGGCCTTCTCCTCACTCCCGCCCTGTGTCAGGGGTGCGCAGGGCGTGGGGCTGATGCCCAGGGCCTGTCCTCTCTCCTTCGGCCCACGGCTTCCCTCCTCTCTTTTCTGTTTATTTCCTTATTTCTTTTCTTCTCTTTTCTTCCTATTTGGTATTTATTTCCCCTTCTCTATCTCATTGGCCATAATAAGACACTGAGGTTTTTGCAGTATTTATTTTACTTATTGATTATGTGTTTATGTTCCCTATGTAGAACAAATGGGTGAGTCGAGCATTTTAAACTTTGCCAAAAAATGAGACACGTGGTTAGCTAGACAAAGGCAGTAGGGGAGGGTGAAGGACTGAGTGCCAGGCTGGGTGGACAGCTGTGTGACTTCAAATGCATCTTCTTAAGCTCTCCTGGGCTGTGGTTTTCTTCATTTGTGAGACGAGGGGTGGTTTACCTCTGAAGATGTTCTACATTCTGAGCTGTAAGTTGCCCTCAGTTGATTTTTTAAAAATCCTTTTTATTGTGGTAAACTATATCTACCAGCATTTGCCACCTCAACCACTCGTGAGTGCACGGTTCCGCGGCAGCACGTGCGTTCATGCTGTGCAACCATCACCGTGTCCGTCGCCAGAATTTTGTCATCCCCAGCGTAAATTCTGTCCCCGTGAAACCCTCACTCCTCACCTGCCTGTCACTGGCCCACCCACTGTCTCTGTGAATGAGTTTGACTCCAGGGCCCTCATGTGAGCGGAATCATGCAGTATTTGTCTTTTTGTGCCTTGCCTGTTTTGCCTGCCCTCAGCTGGTTTTCGTTACGGTGTATTCCGAAGCCCTCGGTAGAGAGGAAGGTTTCCGCTGCCATTTAAAGAGGCCTGCGTTTTAACTGAGCAGGGGCTTTGCTTCCTGAGCAGTCACAGTGATGTGGGTTGTCTGGGCCATGGTTACCCTCACCATCCAGCCAGACGGAACCCTGAGGGCAGCACACACATGCGCACGGGCCAGTGTGGTAGGGGAGGTTCTCAATCCGGGCTGCTGCAACCAGCAAAGAGCATCGGAGGGGATGCTGACCACGTGCACGCACACCTTGGTCCTGCTGCGCCTCTGTCTGGCCTTGATGTTGCTCTAGGAGCTTGGAGTGTTGTAAACACTCCAGTGAGTATTAGAGAGTTAGGGTAAGCTTGGGCTCCCTTCGGTTTGATTTAGCTCTCCGTCCTGCAGCCAGGCGGCCCCCCAGGGAGTAAGGAGGGCGCCGGTGCTGGCCTTCACCTGGGGCTGCTGTGGGGCAGAGGTGGGACCCCCACTCTTCCTGGGGACTTCCCATGCTGAGGCTGCTCCAGCCTGGCTCTGACTTCCCTCCCCAGATGCTGAAGTTACGAGCCATCTGCGGGAGCCTGAGGCTCCGTGGCATCCGCCAAACCTCCACTGCCCCGGCTGCCTCCCCAAATGTCCGACGCCTGGAGTACAAGCCCATCAAGAAGGTCATGGTGGCCAACAGGGGTGAGTTCCCTAGGGCTGGGAGAGGGGCTGTGGGCCAGCCCCAGCCTTAGCTCTCCTCCCCCCAGCTCCCCGCCACGATATCTGCTTCACTTAGCACCCAGGAATCTAACTTCTCACCACACTGCCCCCTACTCCCCAGGTGAGATTGCCATCCGTGTGTTCCGTGCCTGCACAGAGCTGGGCATCCGCACTGTGGCTGTGTACTCGGAGCAGGACACGGGCCAGATGCACCGGCAGAAAGCAGACGAAGCCTATCTCATTGGCCGCGGCCTCGCCCCAGTGCAGGCCTATCTGCATATCCCGGACATCATCAAGGTGGCCAAGGTGAGCCAGGCCGGGCTGGGGGTGCCTCTTAAGGGCTGAGGCTGGGTCCTGTGCCTTCCCTGTGCTGTGCCCAAGCCCCACGCCAGCTAGCAGTGTGTGTAGATGGATGGATGGATGGATTGACAGAACAAGTGAGGTGGGAGAGGCACAAGAGCCACAGGGTTTGGTGAGGCCTGTGTGAAGGAATTTGAGGGGCACGCCACTCTTCTGCGACCCCTGCCCCCAGGAAAACAACGTGGACGCTGTACACCCTGGCTACGGGTTTCTGTCGGAGCGTGCGGACTTTGCCCAAGCCTGCCAGGATGCCGGGGTCCGGTTCATTGGACCAAGCCCGGAGGTGGTTCGAAAGATGGGAGACAAGGTGGAGGCCCGGGCCATCGCCATTGCCGCAGGTGAATATGGCAAGCAGGCCACAGCTCCTTAAGAGGGGCCCTCTGGGGCACGGACTGGCGGGTTTTGGCAAGGACTCCAGCCTGCGGCAAAGGCCCCACATGCCTGTCTTTCAACAGGGGTCCCTGTGGTCCCTGGCACGGATGCCCCCATCACTTCCCTGCATGAGGCCCACGAGTTCTCCAACACCTATGGCTTCCCCATCATCTTCAAGGCTGCCTATGGGGGCGGGGGCCGAGGCATGAGGGTCGTGCACAGCTATGAGGTAAGCAGAGGCCAAGGCTGGGAGGCCACTGCAGAGCCACTGCGGGTCTGGGAGTGGGTCGGGGTGGTGCAGAGGGGCCCAATGTCTGCTCAGCCTCCACCCACCCCCAGGAGCTGGAGGAAAACTATACCCGGGCCTACTCGGAGGCTCTGGCTGCCTTTGGGAACGGGGCGCTGTTTGTGGAGAAGTTCATTGAGAAGCCACGCCACATCGAGGTGCAGATCCTAGGTGAGTGGGGCTGTTCCCGGCCGCAGAGGCCAGTGGGCCCGACATTTCTTGCTACACTGGGCTTTAGGACCCCAGGAGCTCTCCCTCAGGAAACAGCTCCCCCATGCCGGCATGCTGTGGGGGAGCGGCAGGTCAGGGCCCGTGCTCCTGGCTGCCCCCACTGCAGGGAGCAGACACCGGTGGGCCACAGCGGATGCCTGGGATGGTTGGGCCTTTAGAGGGTGTTTGGCTTCCAGGAGAAGCTGAGGCCAGCTTACCCTCCTCCGCAGGGGACCAGTACGGGAACATCCTGCACCTATACGAGCGAGACTGCTCCATCCAGCGGCGGCACCAGAAGGTGGTCGAGATCGCCCCTGCTGCCCACCTGGACCCTCAGCTCCGTGCCCGGCTCACTGGCGACTCTGTCAAACTTGCTAAGCAGGTGAAGGGCAGGGGCTCTTGGGGACAGAGTTTCCCACCTATAGACAAGGAGCCTGTTTGTGCAGGCTCGCTCCGAGCTCTGGCTGGTGTGGGCCTCATGGCCAGTGGTCATGGGGGTTCAGATGTGGGCAGTCTGCTGGGACCCAGGGAGGACCAGCTCTGGGAGTGGAGAGGGACTCTGTTGGAGGACAGAGGCCTGATGAGGAGACCTTGGGACAGCAGAAGCTCCAGACCCAGAGGCCAAGCCTGGGGTCCAGAAAGGCTGAGAAGAGGGAGGTGCCCGTGCCTGCTGCCCTTCCCAGAGCCCCAGTGAGACCATCTCTTCAGACCTGCCCTCTCTACACCCCGGCAGCCCAGAGAGAGCACAGCAGGAGTCTGTCCCTGTCCCCAGACTGGAAGCCAGGGTCGGTGCTCTGTGGTAGGCTTCCGCCACAGTTCACGTGAGGCGCTGATTTAAGAGTTGAGATTTTGGCTTTTTCTTGTAAGGAGTGTTTCCACCTTGATTTTGGTCTTGTCTATTGGCTTATTATTATTATTATTATCATCATCATTATTATTACCATTATTATTACTATGATTGTCATTTGTTGTCTCATCCCAGAACAGATTTTCAGGAGCTGTGTGAAGTCTAGTTTGTGGCTGAGGGAAGACCACAGTGAAACTGGGCCAGGGCTGCATTTTGAGTTAGAATCCTCACTGGTTGGTTTCTCTGAAATGGCCTCTCTGTCGGTAGTGGTCTGAGGTGATGACCAGGCAGAGTAGAGGGGACTTCTGAAGACCTCTAAGAACAGGAAGGGTCCAGGAGAGGCTGGGGTGTGCCTGGAGGCAGGGCAGCCTTGTGCTGGCACACCAAGGAGGCCATGGGGGAAAGGGCATGAGTCTGGGAGAAAGGACACTGAGTCTGGGGCAGCGGGAGCTGCTGCTGATGTCTTGCCCAGACAAGCTGGGTGCAGCCATCTGAGGCTGCCGGTGGTGTTCTGGGAAGACATCTGGGCAGGGGCCCAGCCATGGGTTCTGGGTGCTTCCCTCCCCAGGTGCAGGGCTGGTGGGCTGCAGTCTGGTGTTTTATGGAACCAACTCGTAGATGAGACTGTGTCCGCCGGGCTCCCATCACTGCACCTGCTTACTTACGTGGCTGCCCCACAGGTGGGCTACGAGAACGCGGGCACTGTGGAGTTTCTGGTGGACAAGCATGGCAAGCACTACTTCATCGAGGTCAACTCCCGCCTGCAGGTGGAGCACACCGTCACGGAGGAGATCACCGAGTGAGCATGGCTGGCAGGGCTGGGCAAGGGCTGTCCTTGGCTTTTGTGTGAAATCTACCCAGGTGGCTCCTGGGAAGTGGGCAGTTAGGGATCTAGTTGCTTTTTACAGAAATTATAAAAGCATGACATGGTTATGTATGAGCACGAAACAGCAAATTAAAACGATTTAGAGCCCCACACTCAGAACTCAATGCCGAGGAGCCTCCCGGCTGCGCTGTGCGTCGTGAGATACAGCCCCCCGGGAGGAAGGTGCCAATCGCCCCCACTTTTTAGATGAGGAAGCCGAGGCTCAGAGAGGTTAAGAGAGTTGCCCAAGGTCACACATCTGGGACTAGAGCCAAGGCCTAAGTCTGCTCTAAAGCTTTGGCCTCTTTCCATCTTTATTTACTTTATTATGTAAATAGTTTGACACAGCTGTAGTGTTCTGTGTGGGATTTTTCATCTACTTGTTAAATTCAGTACTTGTTGAAGGCATCCCCAGGCCACTGGACTTTTCTGAATGCTTGTCGTGGCCGCATGCTCTTCCATTGTTGAGCGAGTCGTTAGTTATTGGCGAGTCCTCTGTTAGCAGGCAGTGAGGTGGCTTCTGGTTGCTGTGGTCATTAAGGGCGTGCCAGTCAGCACCCTTGTGCCTCGGTCTCCGCCTGCCTCAAGCGCTCTGAGGACTGACACCGTCAGTGGGGTTGCCGGAGCGGAGGGTAGGCAACCCCTCACCTAGTTAGCGTTCCCAATTGCTTGTCCCAATGTGTCCCCACAAGGATTGAGTACGGACATTTTTAAAAACCTGCCCATTTTATAAACAATTAAAATGGTCTTTCATTGTTTCAAGATACATATTTTGAGCTATTTCTGTGTTAAGTGTTGAGCCCTGACTTGGAGCCAGGCCACCTCACCAAGGAACTTCCCTGACCATTCCCCTCTGACCCCTAACCCTGAGACTGAGGATGCCCAGCAGGCTCAGAGAGACCCTCAGACTCCTTGTCTCAAGACAAAGGCTGAATGGAGACGGCCGCTCCAGCCTCACACTCTGGCCCCACACGACTCCCCCCTGCTGTGCTGCCATAAAACCGTCCACCTCGAGCCTGAGCCTGCCACAAGCCTTCTCCTGGAAGGAGGGAAATCTTGGTTTGCTCGAGGGTGGGAGTGGGTGTCAGACACACACAGGCTGGACCCCAGCTTCCTCCCCGGTCCCAGCTGCAGGGAGTCTGGGTGAGCTGCAGTCCGTCTGACACTCGGGCTCCTCCTCTGATAAAAGTGGCAGCGACTCTCAGGGCACCACTGTGCAGATAAAGCTTAAGACAGGTCACAGCATGCAGACGTGGTGACACATGGTGACTGTCACCACTGCTCCAAAGTGATTTAGCAAGAAATACACAACACGTAGTGCAATCTGCCAGGGTGGCTCCCAGGCTGTCCTTACCGCAAGCCTCAGTGACAAATTTAAAACACTGCAGTTGATTTTTCTTTTATTTAAATATGTTTTATTGATTCTGCTATTACAGTTGTCCCATTTTTTCCCCTTTGCCCCTCCCCTCTGGTACACCCCTCCCTCCAGCAGTCCACCCCCCACACTTAGTTCATGTCCATGGGTTGTGCATGTAAGTTCTTTGGCCTCTCCATTCCCTATGCTCTTCTTAAGCTCCCCCTGTCTACTCTGTACCTACCAATTATGGTTCTTAGTCCCTGCACCTTCCCCCCATCCCACTCCCCCTCCCCGCTGATCACCCTCCACGTAACCTCCATACCTGTGATTCTGTTCCTATCCCTGCTGTTTGCTTAGTTTGTTTGTTTTTTAGATTCAACAGTTGATAGTTTTGAATTTGTTGCCATTTTACTGTTCCTATTTTTGATCTTCTTTAAATAAGTCCCTTTAACATTTCATATAATAAGGGCTTGGTGATGGTGAACTCCTTTAACTTGACCTTATCTGGGAAGCACTTTATCTGCCTTTCCATTCTAAATGATAGCTTTGCTGGGTAGAGTCATCTTGAATGGAGGTCCTTGGTTTTCATGACTTGGAATACTTCTTTCCAGCCCCTTCTTGCCTATAAGGTTTCTTTCAAGAAATCAGCTGACAGTCTGATGGGCACTCCTTTGTAGGTAACTCTCTGCATTTCTCTTGCTGCTTTTAGGCTTTATCTTTATCTTTATCTCTCTTTATCTTTAACCTTTGGCATTTTAATTATGATGTGTCTTGGTGTGATCCTCTTTGGATCCAACTTGTTTGGGACTCTGTGCTTCCTGGACTTATATGTCTGTTTCCTTCACCAAATTAGGGAAGTTTTCTTTCACTGTTTTTTCAAATAAGTTTTCAATTTCTTGCTCTTCCTCTTGTGCTGGCATCCCTATGATTTGGATGTTGGTACATTGGGAGATGTCCCAGAGCCTCCTTATATTATCCTTGTTTTTATTTATTTATTTTTCTTCTTGCTGTTCTGGTTGAATGCTTATTTCTTCCTTATGTTCCAAATTGTTTATTTGAATCCTGGCTTCATCCTCTCCACTGTTGCTTCCCAGTAGATTTTTCTTTATTTCACTTAATGTGTCCTTCATTTCTTCCTGGGTCTTTTTTATTTTGTTGCCGTACTCAATGAGTTCTCTGAGCATCCTGATCACATGTTTTGAGCTCTGCATCTGATAGAATGGTTATCTCCATTTCATGTAGTTCTTTTTCTGGGATTTTGTTCTGTTCTATATTTCTTTGTCTCCTCAATTTGGCAGCCTCCCTGTGTTTTTTTTCTGTGCATTAGGTAGAGCTGCTTTGACTCCCTGTCTTGGTAGTGTAGCCTATTGTGGAAAAGCCACTGTCAATTATGTGGGGTGGAGCCTTAAGTAATCACCAGGGTGGGGCAACCTGCCTCACCACTTTATAGCTCTTTTGGGGGGATGGGCTGGGAGAGGGGACTGTGCCGCTGCCGGGCTTCTGGAGGTTTGCCTGGCACTCGCCCTATGCGACTGGCACCCTTCCAGCTGTTGCCCTGGTGCGGAATCTCAGAGGGGGTGGGTCTGCACACGTTTTAAGTCCCTGAAGGCCCTTTAAGTGGAGTCTCCTGAAAATCTGGCAGTTTCTTCTGCTGCCTCAAACCCCACTGTTTTTACAGCCAGAAGTGACGGGGACTTATCTTCATGGCTCTGGAACCCTGGGCTGTGTCGTCTGGCCTGGGGCTCCCAAGGTGTCCCTCCTGATTTTTACCCACCACACTTGGCTGTGAGACTGCCCATTCTGCCGCAGAGTCTCTGCACCTCTCCACCCATCTCCGCATCTCGCCCGTCCTACCTGCCTGGGTGACTGCAGCTTCTTTAAATCCTTGGTTATCGGACTTCCAAACAGCTCGGTTTTCTGACGGTTCTAGTGTTATTTGTTTTGAGGTCTAGTTGTGATGTTTTCTGTGGTTGTGCAAGGAGGCAAATCGTATTTACCTATGCTTCCATCCTGACCGGAAGTTCAACACTGCGGGTTTTTTCAACAGCTATCCCACTTGGACTTGTTATTGTCCTTAGTAGCTTGGCGGTCAGTGAGGCCGAGCCTTAAAACTTGCCCGCTTGGAGAGCTCCCTGCTCTCGGATCTTCTCAGGGGGCCAGGGACCTTGGGCCCAAGCCCAGCTGCAGCAAGGGCTTGGGAGGGCTACATCCTGACCTCATCACCCACCTATGTGGGCCCATCCACAGCTGTGGCCCCCACTTCAAGGAGCCTGGCCTTCACGACCCCATTCTCTCACTGTCCCCTCCCTGCCAACACACAGAGCAGTGCAAGGACAAGGTGTGCGAGACTGCAAACCCAGGCTTCACCGAGGGAGTTTGGGGACAGCCAGAGGGCCGGGAGACCCCAGGGAGGAAGGGGGCAGAACACGAGAGGGGTGGTTTGGGAGGGGAGTAAGAATGGGTAGATGCAAATAGTGCAGCTGCCCCTCCAGCCCCCATGTTCTCCTTACTCAGACTGTGCAGATTTCCGGGGGTCGGGCTGGGCAGGGGCCACTCAGTGGTGCAGGAGGAGCCTGGCTGCCCAGGCTGTTGAAGTCGGCAGGGCACGCCGAGTCTATGTGTGGACTGCTGCCTCGTCTGTCCCCCACCTCATGCTCCCCTCCTGGTCCCATATTCCCCCTCCTCCTGCAGTGTGGACCTGGTCCACGCCCAGATCCACGTGGCCGAGGGCCGGAGCCTGCCCGACCTGGGCCTGCGGCAGGAGAATATCCGCATCAATGGCTGTGCCATCCAGTGCCGGGTCACCACCGAGGACCCTGCGCGCAGCTTCCAGCCAGACACCGGCCGCATTGAGGTAGGGCCCGTGTTCTGACCTCTGACCGGGCAGCCGCAGTTTCCACCTGTGTCAGGATTCTCGGGCCCCACTGATTCTAAGGGGCACCAAGTGAGGGAGGACCCTTTCTGGGGCTGATCTGAAGCTGGCTTCTCATAGGTGGGAGCCAGGCCCTGCCCTAGAGGAAGGGAGGGGCACCCTGGGGAGAGGCTGCCGTGTGTATCGGCTAGTAAGCCAGCGGGCAGGTCACCAGAGTAGGACAGAGCTGCTGGTGGAGCCAAAGGCAGGGTCCCCAGAAATGAGGCCCAGGCCCTGGACTCTGTTCCCACAAGAGCCGAAAGACAGAACAGTGCTACTGGCCTCGGCCCTGCCTTCAATCTGAGGGAGGGTGGCTGGCAAGGCAGCACCCAGCGCTGCAGCAAAGCACTGGGTCCCTGATGGCCCAGCAGGGGAGCCACGTTGAGCAAGGACAGCTGTGGGAGTTGGGGTGGGGGGCGGAAGGTAGGGAGGTAGCTGAGAGGCAGGACGTGGCCAGAGGCTGAGGTGGGCCCGGGCAGGCTCCCTTCACACCCAGACCTGCACCTTCTCCTTTCTCTCACTTAGGAAGCCATCTCCCACCCCTCCCCTCTTTGCCCCCTTCCCTACACTGAGAGCAGAAGCCCTCTGGCCTGCTCAGGGCCTTTCTCATGCTAGCTAAGAATACTTCTGGGTCCCCGTGTCAGCGGCACTGTCGTCGGCTCTGCTGCTTTGCTGCCTCCTCATCCGGCCTGCACCTCCCAGGATGCAGGACTGGAGCTCAGAATCTGCTCCCCATCCACGGAGGCGGGCGAGGTCTAGTTTGAGGCAGATACTGGGGGTGGGGGGTGGGGCGGGATGGGCTGTCTGGGTTCTGAAAGTGCATGGAGCTGGTAGGCCCAAGGCAGAGCACCAGCAGTGGGCTTCCGTCCCTGCAGCAGTCCGATCTATGGTGGGGGCTGGCCCCAGGCCAGAGCGCTGTCCAGCTTTCTCTGTCCTCATCCCGGAAGGGGCTGCCCTGCCCTGGACGCCACCTTCTCTCGTCTCCCCTTCCCAGGCTGGCTCCTCCAAGCCTGGTTTACCACAGAATATTTTTAGCTGGCAGTTCCTGCTCACAGCTGAGTGTTCACCCTTAAATATTTTATTAAGTTCCTTTGTATCGAACACAGGCCTGTGCCCTGAGAATCGGAAGCGTGGTGCAGTGGGTGTCCCAAACTCCTGGGCTGTCCCTCCCACTCCTCGTCTTCCTTACAACTGTGCTCCACAGGATTCGCCCCTGCCCCCATCACAGACCTCGTGTGTGTGCTAGTTGCCCCCAGACACCCTAAACCTCTATCCCACACCCTGTGGCCCCCTCTCCATTAGGCTGTGTGTTTGGAGCTCCCATCTGTCCCCCCAGGTCCGCCTCTCTGACCCCTCATCCTCTCCCCTGCTTCCCTCTGGGTGCTGGCAGAAATGAAATGAAACTTCATGCACCAGCACTGCTGGAGTTCGCCTTCGGGTACCCTCATGCACCTTGTCCGGCCTGGACCGGGGGCTACATCTTCACTCTGGCTTCAGAGCTGGTTCCTGAGCCCGCCCGCCTCTTCCTGCAGGTGTTCCGGAGCGGAGAGGGCATGGGCATCCGCCTGGACAATGCTTCCGCCTTCCAGGGAGCTGTCATCTCCCCCCACTACGACTCCCTGCTGGTCAAAGTCATCGCACACGGCAAAGACCACCCCACGGCCGCCACTAAGATGAGCAGAGCCCTGGCCGAGTTCCGAGTCCGAGGCGTGAAGGTGAGAGGCTGTAGGCCCTGCCTGCCTCCGGGGCATTCACATCCCTGCCTCCGCCCTGCCCTTCGCTGCACGTGGACTCCCCTGGCTCCCCTGGCTGCATGCTGCTGCCTGGCCTTGGCGTCCCCAGGCTCCAGCCTGGGTGCCGGCCCTCAGCCAGAGTAGGGGCTTGTTCTGTGGGTCCCACACTTCCTGCGCTGCCCTCTGACCTGGGTGAGAGCACCCGGAGAGTGTGTTAATCCACATGTTACCAGGCCTCCCTCTGGAACCTCTGGTCCCACAGGTTTGGGTGGGGGCCATGGGGCCTGTGTTTTGAGCCGTGTTTGGTGCTTCAGGGACAGCCAGGGAGAGAGGCTGCAGCTGGAGGCCTGAGCACAAGGCAGGAGGCGGCCAGGGGTCTGCCCTTAGAGGGCTGGCAGCCTGGGCCAGGCAAGGACCCCGCATGCCCTTTGGTCTCTTGGTCGGACTCCATTACCCGAGCCTGTGGCTAGAGATGAGACCACAGACACACACTGTCTTGTCCTTGAGGTCAGTGCTGCCCACACACCCCGGGCCTCCCCTGGTAGATGCCACCATCAGACCCTGCAGGACAGGGCTGTGCGTCTAGCCTTATTGTGAGGGGTGGCCGCCAGGCAGCCTCATTCATCACCCTCTTCTGGGAGTTCCCAAAGGACAGTCGCCCATAGCAGAGGGCACCCTGCCTGCCTGCTTGCCTGTGGCGCATGAGATATGCAGGGGAGCTGGCTGGGGCCCCTCTGCTCCGCCGTCTCCTCTCAGCTGCTTCCAGCCCAGCCTGTGGTCCAGATTCAGCTGGTGCAGCTGGGTTGCGTGGTGACTCCTCTCCCGTTGCCAAGGTCTGAGGTGTGTCCTGCAGGTGCCCCAGTGGGTGCAGGAGCCTTTGGGAGAAAGCATGTGGGAGGGAAGGAGGAAGGGAGTGAGCCTGTGCCCACGCTGTGTCCCCTCAGGCTGTCACCCCAGCTCACAGGGAACAGTGGTCTCTGGGGTGCTAGGGGACAGGGTTCTGCCCTCTTCTGTGAGGATCCTCGGGGCTCCTGGACCATTTGGTCAGGGGACCATTTCACAGCATCATGCACGCAGCCCACTTTCTTGCTGAGGGAGCTCAGGTGTTCCCGGCAGGGTGTCCTGGAGCTGGGGATTCAGTGCACACTGTGACCCCACTGGGGACGCAGCTGCCCCACCACTCACCTGCCCCCAACTGTTGCTGTGTCCTCCTTGTTGGTGACCCTGGCTGGCCCTGTGGTCTTGCTCCTGGGCCATAGGACCACCTGTCCTTAGGCCTGGAGGGCTCACGAGCCCTGGAGATGGAGCAGGAAGACCAGGGCCGTGGGCCACAGGGTGGAGGCCAGTGTCCTCTTCAGATGTGTGGCTGGACCTGGCCACTGGCTCCTGCCATACCTGAAGCCCCCACCAGCCCTGCATTTGTTGCCCTACAGCTCTTGGCCCCTGCCTCCCCAAATTCCCCCTGCCCTCCCTTCACTCCCCTCCCACAGCCCTGTGCCACCTCTGCCCTCTGTCCAGGCCCTTGGGGGCTCACACTCCCTTGCGCCTCTCCGCTGAGAACCTTGTTCATTTACTTAAACCAGGGTCACTCTTGGGCTACACCCAGGTATGTGTTCTGGGCTGGGCGGGCGGGCACACGTGTCATCACTGCACATACCCACAAGTGTGTGAGCTTGGCCTGCACACCTGTGTGCGCACACCTTACTGGGCCAGTTTTCACCGTGCTGTCCCAACCACATGGGCCTTGCACAGAAACGGACATGCAGCCCTCCTCACAGATACTAGGGCCGCCATGGCCCCGCCCCACTGTGGGCCCTGGGGTGCTGGCACCACCCTTCACAGTGGAGCCCAGGCCCCTGCACGGTCTTGAAGCACCTGGCTGCACCTGGCGCGGGGTGGAGAAGCACCCGTGCCTGCGGATGCGGGGTTTGGAGCGCTCTTCCTCCCAGCCGGGGCCCAGGAACAGCGATGGTTTGGGGCTGGCAGGGCCAGTGCCCAGGGCTGGTGGGAGCAGAGCAAGGCAGCTGCCATGGGCTGTGGCTCCTGGGTGGCGGAGGCTAAGCAGAGTTGCCTGGCAGGCTTGGGGGCCCCTCTGCTGTTTGTCCCTCCTGTGTCCAGTGAGGGAGGTTTGGCTCAGTCTTTGCTGACGAGCCCGAGCAAAGCCTGGGGGGCCCTGGGCAGTGAGAGTCCAAACCCTTCCCAGCCCCTCTGGGAGGACGTTTCACAGATCCAGCAGGTGCCCCGGGAGGCGGGGAATGAGGGCAGCGCACACAAGGCTGTGGGGACCCGGAGTTCTGTTAGGGTGTTGCCCGGCCAGGGCCCTTTGCCCCGAAGGGCTCTGCCGTCTCCCGCCTGCTCCTGTGGCCGTCTGAGTGCTGCTATGTCCACTGAGGTAGCCACGTCCTGTCCGCGGCCTGCCAGGAGGGGTGCTCTCTGTTCTTACGCGTGCAGGCACAGCAGAGAGCTCGGGCGTTCAGGCCAGGGACCGGGCCCCACTCACCGGGTGACAGGCCACCGGACCAGAGCACTCAGCCGTCAGGTGGATGATGAGGCCAAGGGCACCCAGGTCTGCCTGGGCTGCTTCCGTGGGGCTGGCAGTCTCAGCCTTGACCTGTCCTATCTGTGTGCCTCCACCGGCCCACTTGTCTCCCCTTCCTCTAGCAGGATGACACCAGAGACTAGCACTGAGGGGTCCCCAACAATTTTATTATAAAGAAAAACAAGACTCCCACTTGGTGGCTGTGAGCACCTGTCAGAGGGACCTGTCCCCTTAGGCCCGTCTGTGGGCCAGAGCCAGGGAGAAGGTCCTCTGTCCCGCCAAGCGCAGGGGCCTGAGGTACCGAGGGTAAAAGTGGGAGGGACTCCCAGGCAGTGCTGGCCCCCCCAGGCAAGGTGGCTGCCCGCCCCGCGCCCTTCCCCTGGGGCTGTTTCCCTTCCCATCACACCACACTCTCTGCCAGCCGCTCTGCACTGCCCCCCACCCCCTGGCACCCTGCCCCGAGCAGTCCCCCATGCACAGAGTGGCTCCGTCGGGCCCAGGCCCCTCCTAGGCGCCTAGCGTAACCATAGCACCCGCCAGTGTCTCCCAGGTCCAGAGAGCAGCTGCGCTGCGGGCGCGGTGGGGGGCTCCGTGGTGGGTGGGTCTTGGGCGTGGGGCTGGGGCCTCCATTGGTCTGAGACTGGACATGACTGAGCTTGAGGGGGAGGCGGCCATTCCCAGCCCCCCGGCCCCGAACCAGCAAGGCCACAGTGAAGACCAGTAAGGCAGCCACCAGCACCCCGCCCACAGCCACGGTCAGAGTTCCCCCCAACATGTGGGCCTGTGGGGTATGGCACAGGGGCATGGCCGGCAGCGTGGAGAAGTGGGCACAGCCCAGCAGCTTGGTGGCCGTGAGGTCGGAAGGCCCAGCAGCAGGTGACAGGGCCAGCAGGCAGAGGTCATAGTCGGCACCAGGGACCAGGTGTTTCAGCAGGAAGTGGTGGCTGGAGGCCGGGACAATCCTGCAGGCAAGGGCTGGTGGTCAGAGCCCAGGTTTCGGGGTCCAGACCCTGGGCCCACCCCCACCACCCTCACCTGTGTTCCCAGGTCCCAGCTCTGAACACCCTCTTCCCCCAGGACCACAGGGACCTTGTGTGTTGTTCACTCAAGAAGGCAGAGAAACCACGACAGGCATGCGCGTGTGGCACTGGAGACAGTGCAGGGGGACAGGCAGGAGTGTGCCCTGGCACACAGCCTGGGGCAAGCAAGGGAGGGGAGACTCCCATCATCAGAGGCGAGTAGCGTGCACTTGCAGCTGGCCACGTGCTGAATCACAGACCAGCGTGGGGGTGGGGGGCTTCCAGTGGCTCAGCCACATGGGAGAGACCTGGGGGTCTCTGCCCACCTCCTCTTCCTGGTGCCTGACCCGCCCCTCCCTCTATAGCCCACCGCCCCCAGGCTGCTCAGAAGCTGAGGAGGGGTGTGTGGAAGCCCCAAGGACAGAGAAGGGGCCAGAAGGGTGGCCCAGCCCTGGAGGGGTGGGGCTGAGGGGCTGCAAAGTACATCCTCACCGGTAGATGAGGGTCTCATCCTCGCTGCTGTTGTACTGGATTTGGAACATCCACACAGGGTCTGCTGGCCGCCCTGGCCCCCAGCTCACCAACCCTGAGGTGGCAGTCACCTCTGTCACCTGCACGGCTGGCTCAGACTCTAGTGTCCCCTCACCCTCGGCAGCAGTGCGGGCTGAGGCAGCAATGTCCGAGGGCCCAGGGCGGCCCCCCTCAGCGCTGCCGTTCCCGCCATGGGGCAAGGCCAGCACCCGTAGCTCTACATGGGCTGTGGCCTCACCAGCAGGGTTGGTGGCGATGCAGGTGTAGTCCCCTGCGTCCCCAGAGCCTGTCACCCCAATCTCCAGGGTCCCGTTGGGGAAAGCCCGGGCTCGGGAGGAGTTGCCAACCAGCCGGTCATCGGGGCCAACCCAGTGCATGGTGGGTGCGGGGTCCCCAAGGGCCCGGCACCGCAGCGTGGCCCGCTGGCCCTCCAGCACCCAGAGGCGCTGCGTGTGGCGGGCAATGAGGGGTGGCTCACAGGAGAACTCGCCCTCGGGTACTGCCCAGAAGTAGCGGCCGGCCAGGCCAGGGGGGGAGGCACACGTCTCCAGGTCGTCGGGCCGGGCCAGCCGCCGCAGCCAGAGCAGCTCACAGTTGCAGTGCAGGGGGTTCCCGCTGAAGCTCAGCACCAGGGGGGCAGGTGAGGCCTGGGCGTCGCGCCCCCGGGAGAAGAGTGGGTCAGGTGCCAGTGTGGTCAGGCGGTTGGAGGTGAGGTCCAGGCGGGAGAGCTGGCCAAGTTGGGCAAAGGCGCCCGGAGGCAGTGCGTCGATGAGGTTGTGGTCCAGGTTGAGGGTGTGCAGGGCAGGCATGGCACCGATGCCGGCCCAGGGCACCTGCCGCAGGTTGTTGTAGGACAGGTCCAGGTCCTCCAGGCTGTCCAGGAAGTCGTCGAAGGCACCCGGCGCGATGCGGCCCAGCTGGTTGCCGCTCAGGATGAGGTGCTGCAGGCTGCCGGGGCCCCGCAGGCTGCCGGCGCCCAGCTCGGCCAGCCGGTTGCCGTCCAGGTGCAGGGAGCGCAGGCTCTCCAGGTCTGCGAAGGAGCGGGCCGCGACGCGGGCGATGGCGTTGCGGGACAGCGTTAGGGCCACCAGCCCCGTCATGTTGCGGAAGTCTGGTGGCCCCAGAGCCCGGATGAAGTTATCCGCCAGCCGCAGCTCCACCGTGCGCCGGTCCACGTTGGGCGGCACGAACAGCAGGCCTCGGCGGGCACAGAGGGTGCTGAGCGACTCGGACAGGTTCTGGCAGACGCAGGGCAGCGGGCAGGCGGCCGCCCCACTGGCCAGCAGCAGCAGCAGGAGCGGCGGGGCCATGGCGAGAGCCCTGTGGGGAGGGGCCAGAGCCCGGCACAGGCAGGGCTGGTGCAGGTGCCCAGGGCCCAGTCCCAGGTGCCAGCTTCCAGAGCATGGCCTGAGGGGGGGTCAGAGTCAGAGGCCCAAGGGACCCCCCCAGGGATGAGGGAAGGCTGTGGCCTGCACAGCTAGCACCCTGGAGTAGAGGTCACATCTCCCAAGCAGTTAGGGGGACTCCAGGCTCTGGGGACAAGGTGAGGCCGCAGGCAGAAGCAGAGCTGGGCATGAGAGCAGGGAGGGTCCCGGAACTTCCTTTCCCTGGCGTCCCTGGCATCGCCAGCACCCCCTCACCCCACCCCCGCGCCGTCCCCTCCCCCACTAGGTAAGCCGCCTCCAAACCCCTCCCTGGTGCTCTTCCCTCCCAAACCAGCTCCCATCGCGTGCCCCACGAAGGGAGGGGGGTGCTCACCTGGTATCCGTAGTTCAGGGGGCACAGGCCGGCCTCCCTGCGGGCCTGGCCAGCCCCCACCGACTCCAGGCAGCTCTCCCGCGGGGGTGAGGCCCGGGGCTGACCGGCAGCCCACCGCTCGCCCTCCGGCCCATGGCCCGGCCCAGGCTCAATCGGTCCCCGGCACCTTTTCCCGGCGCGGCTCACGGCGGTGGCGACAGGCAGGCGGGTGCGCGCCCGTGGGCACGCGCGCCGCCGCGGACACGCACGTGGAGGGCAGGCAGGAAGGAGTAAGCGGAGACCCACCCGGGCCGGCTCCCGAGGTCACGGGGACACGCGGCCACTGCAGCTTTCACGGGTGGCTCCGGGTCACGCCCGAGGCCCAGGCCAGCTCGGACCCAGCGCGCAGCCCCCGGGCCCTGCCGCAGCGCACTCACACTGGCACAGGCGCGCGCGCCCCCGGACACCCTGGCGCCCCGGCATCCTGCACCGCGAGGGCGCCCGCCGCCACTGCGCGAACCGTCACTCTGCAGACAGCCAGACAAAGCGCCAGCTCGCGGGCCCCTTCACCATCTCCCAGAGACGGGAGTCTTTGTCACATGTCGCTGGGCACCCTCCCCAACACACCCACACAAGCCCACACACCCACGTCCCCGCACCCACAGGCAGGGCCGGGCGCAAACCCGCACTGTTGCTGGGACCCTCGCGTTCACAGACACGCTGAAGGTCATAACCGTTCTGCATCACCAAGTCACGTGGAGAGTCCCCAAAACGCACGGGGCCCTGGAGGGGGGACAGGGGCGACGCCCCCGTCAGGGCTGCTGCGGGGTGGGGCCGAGAGGGCTTGGTCTCCTGGCTGGCGCCGCACCCGTTGCTCGCCCTTCCTTCCCCTCCCCTCCCCTCTCCCTCCCTCTTCCCAGGCTCCCCGCCCGCCCAGCGAGCTTGGGAGCCAACCGGTCTCCGCCTCCAGCCCGATTGGTCTGCCCGGCTCGTTCGGTTTCCCAGCAGGCTGGGGAGGCACGCAGTTTGAAGCTGTGCGTCAGTGGTCCCTCCCCTCTCAGCCCTGCCGGGCCATTTCCCTAGGAGAGTGGTCTGGGACCAGCTGGGCTCAGCAGAGAAAGGGCTCCTGGTGGTCCTGGGTGGAGGGGGTGGGGGAGATGAGGTCCTGGCTTCTTGCCTCTAAGAGCCGGCCTTGGGTGGGAGCACAGAGGGCTCAGAACCAGGTCATGCATGCTGGTCCTTCGTATTGGTCCCCCAGTTAGGAAACAGGGAGGTCACCCCACCCCCTGGTATTTCCTGGTCCTCAGGCAATTTGGATCCCCCCTGCCTCTTTCTCTTCCCTCCAGACCTGAATCCAAGGGGCCTGGTGGGTGGGAACTTGGAAACAGGTAGAATTCTAATGGTGCCTGGTACAGCAGGTAACCGTGGGTAAGTCCTTTAACCACTGAAACAAGTTCCTTATCTGGAGCAAGGGTATTAGCGCAGGTACATCAGCGCCACAGGGGGTGAAAGGAGAGGAAATGAAGCTGCCTGGGGGCTCAGCCCCTGCAGCGGGAAGCCTGTCTGCTGCTGCTCCTGGGCCTCAGCTGCGGAGTCTGTAAGATGAAGGCACTGGATTCTAGCCCAGGGTCAGCTCCGAGGCTCAGTGGCATCAGCTAGTTCTTTGTTCCTAGTGTCCCCATCAAAAATGTTTCCATTCACTCTAAACATGTTTGCCAACATCCATCACGTGGTGCCCTGTGCTGGGAGTTGGGGTACACCAGGAACCAGATGAGCCTGGCCCCTGCCCTTATGGAGCGTACAACACCGTGGGGATGCTATGGCTCCCCGAAATGAACAGAGGGGCAGGGTCTACAGAAGAGAAATGCAGGGTTTGACAGGGGAGGTCTCTGAGGCTGCTCCTCGCCTCTGCAGTTCTAGGTTCTTTAGGCAGTTTAACTGGGTTGTCTCTACTCCAATGCCATGCCTTGGCCAGTTAAAACGTCCCCACCTCTTTAGGAGGGGCAGGGACAGACACACCAACTTGTCACACAGGTGTGAGGCAGTGTTGGCTGGGGCCCTCTGCACTGGCCGCCTGTGGGATGCTGGTGGGGGACCCACCTTTCCCACCATGGCCTCCAGGTGGCAGGAGCCCTGGGCGGGCAGGTAGAGTCCCTCAGAGCAGCAACGGTCCCGCAGCCCATGCTGGACCTGGAGCCTTTACTGAAGATGCCAACAGAGATCATGAATGGGCAACACACAGAGATGCCTCCTCTGAAGTGACGGCCAGGGCTGTAGCCACGTGGTCAGTCACAGGCACACACACACACTGGAATCCCAGCCACACAGCCTCACAGTCACGGGGCACCTCTCATAGCGCTGGCTCGCAGGCCCCCAGCAGCTTCTGGGTTGGACTTGCCCTGTCCCAGCTTCATACCATCGCCCGGCTGTTTAATGAGCAGAACTGAGGGCCCGTGTGCACAACACACAAGGACGCAAGCACCTCAGACAGCACTGGGCCCTCAAAGTGCTCCCAGGCATGTGACAGGCCTGGGCAAAGGGGCTGAGGCCAAGGGTGGAGCTTTCTGACAGCAGGTCCCTTGCAGGCCTGAGGCCTACTAGACAGGGGAAGGAGGGAGAGGAGGACAAAGAAGACCTTGACCTCAAACTTCTAGAAAGAGCTCACCAAGTGGGTGCAAAGGTGTGAAAGCCCAAGGGGAGTTTGGCGTGGCTAGAGATGGCCACGGTAGAATGGCCTGGCTTCACCAGGGACGTGGGAGGAGGGTGCAGGGAGGCTGATGAGTCGTAGGTTCGGTAACTGGGTGGACTGGCACCCACCAGCAGGCAGAGGAGAGCAGGGTCAGGAAAGCTGGTTCTGGGCTTGGTGAGCTTATGTGAGGAGCACACAGGAGAGATGCCTAGGAGGCGTGTCTTGGTTCTGGAGCTGGAGGCCAAGGCTGAGGCCACCCAGGGAGAGCGTGCTTTATGAGAGGCCCGGTGACAGCCTGAAAACTCCACCCTGCAGGGGCGAAAGGGGCCCCCAGTGACGACCAGGGAAGAGGGGGCAAGATGTCTCGGGGCTTGAGAGTATCACTGTTGTGTGTTGGGGGGGGGCGGGGTCTGTTGAGGGGAGGGGACTCCTTCAAGACATCTCCCTGGGAGGGCAGGAGGGTGGCCGCTCCATGCCACCATGCTGTGGCAGGTATGGGGGTGCTTGTTTCCAGATCCCTGAGGAGGGAGGAAGTGGGCTCGGCCCCCTGAAGCTTAGGTGACTCTGCCAGAAGGCGATGGTGGTGGAGAGATGAGGAAATGCCACTCCAGAGGGAGCTTGGTATCCTGGGGGACTTGGGAGCTGTGCTGGCGTGGCTGGCACCCTCAGCATCTTCTGTCCCTGTCCATGCTGAATGGTGACACCTTCCCACTCATCTCTGTCCTGTAGACCAATATCCCCTTCCTGCAGAACGTGCTCAACAACCAGCAGTTCCTGGCAGGCACCGTGGACACCCAGTTCATTGACGAGAACCCGGAGCTGTTCCAGCTGCGGCCTGCACAGAACCGGGCCCAGAAGCTGCTGCACTACCTTGGTCCGGCCCCGACACTGCCCTCCCAGACGCCTTGCCCCAGCCCCTACCCAGAGAGCTGCCCAGCACCCCTGTCCTCAGTCTGGTTCTCCTCCTCTGCTTTGCCTGCCCACCCTCCTTGCTCCTGATCTTAAGAGATCCCTCTTTTCTATTCACATGGCCTCAATAGGTCCCCACTGCCTGGACCCAGGAGGGCCTGGCTTTGGAGAGGACAGGGGCCAGCTGGAGCACCAGGGATCCTGGAGGAATACCCCCACCTCCAAACCTACCTACTCACACCCGCCCTCAACTCAGATTCCGCTCAGTCTGCCCTGATCCACTTCCCGCTCTCCCTGCAGGACACGTCATGGTGAATGGTCCAACCACTCCAATCCCCGTCAAGGCCGACCCCAGCCCCTCAGACCCCATTGTCCCTGTGGTGCCAGTAGGTAGGTGGATCCATTCTGCCAGCTCATGGGGAGATGGGTGCTGCCTGCAGGACCGGTGCTAACACCTAGTCTGCCCCAGGCCCGCCCCCGGCTGGGTTCAGAGACATCCTGCTGCAAGAGGGGCCTCAGGGCTTCGCGCGAGCCGTGCGGAACCACCAGGGGCTGCTGCTGATGGACACGACCTTCCGGGATGCCCACCAGTCGCTGCTGGCCACTCGTGTTCGAACTCACGACCTCAAAAAGATTTCCCCCTATGTTGCCCACAACTTCAGCAAGCTCTTCAGCATGGAGAACTGGGGAGGTAGGTTGGAACAGGGCGCAGCAGCTGGCAGGAACTGGGCACCCACAGTGTGGCCAGGGGAAGCCGTAGACAGAGGGAGCCGCTGGGAACTGAGTAAGGCGCAGCGGACATCTGTTCGGCACACGGTGACTGTGCCTGCTCGGCCAGGCCTGCTGCCAGGCATGAGATCAAAGCCGAGACCCAGGCTGCTCAGGGCCAGAGGGCCAACGTTAATTCTAGCAGAGAACTGGGTGGGGGCAAAGGAAGGACACAGTGAGCCTGCACCGCCCTAAGGTCACAGAACAAAAAAGCCTGAGGTTTTGTGTGCGAACCCGAGGGACGCTGAAGCAGGGCCTGGGGTTAGAGCCAGAGCCTCAGAGCTGCAGTGTGTGGTGGGGTCCCCGGGACACACGGGCCTGACCTGGGCTTCTTGGTCCCTGTGCAGGAGCCACATTTGACGTTGCGATGCGCTTCCTGTATGAGTGCCCTTGGCGGCGTCTGCAGGAGCTCCGGGATCTCATCCCCAACATCCCATTCCAGATGCTGCTGCGGGGGGCCAATGCTGTGGGCTACACCAACTATCCTGACAACGTGGTCTTCAAGTGAGCCTGGGGGGGGGCACACACTGTGGCATGGCCCAGCAGGTGCCAGGTCACCTGCAGTGGCCTCTGCTCCCCATAGTAGTTTCCAAACCAAGCCTCCCAGTAGCTATGCCCAGCAAGGGCTGCTATTTGGAAATGTCATGAGATGCAGGATTAGTCAGAGAACTACTAGACCATGGGACAGTCGAGGTCCTAAGATGGGGGTGACTGGTCCCAGGCCACATGATGTAGAGCTGGGGCTAGAACCTGGCTTCAGGACTTCTGGCTCCTCAGCCTGCCATTCCTTTGCAAAGCAAAGAATCCCCAGCTACTCCTCCTGACCCGGCACAACCAGTGCAGGCAGCTCTGCTCTGTGCTGGATGCCTTGGGGACAGCCCTCTCCATCCCAAGCTGCCCAGAGGAGGCCTTGTCCACACTGTGGTACCCACCCCTGCTCTGTGGATACCACGGCTCCAGCCAGGCCCGACCCTCAGACTCATTCCTCAGGGGCCAGAGAAGGATGTGTGGAGTGTGCGGGATGTGGCTAACCCCTGGGCTCTCCTACCCACCCAGGTTCTGTGAGGTGGCCAAGGAGAATGGCATGGATGTCTTCCGGGTCTTTGACTCCCTCAACTACCTGCCCAATTTGCTGCTGGGCATGGAAGCAGCAGGCAGTGCCGGCGGGGTGGTGGAGGCCGCCATCTCATACACGGGGGACGTGGCTGACCCCAGCCGCA
Source organism: Macrotus californicus (assembly GCA_007922815.1). Lineage (NCBI taxonomy): Eukaryota > Metazoa > Chordata > Mammalia > Chiroptera > Phyllostomidae > Macrotus > Macrotus californicus. The sequence continues at coordinate 69,861 of VMDR010002198.1, forward strand.
CCAAGTACTCGCTACAGTATTACATGGACTTGGCCGAGGAGCTGGTGCGAGCTGGCACCCACATCTTATGTATCAAGGTGCCTGGGCCCAGCCCCCTGTAGCAGTGCCCGCACTCTCCTACCTCCCCTGCCTCCCTACATTCCCCCCACATCCCCTGCCACACACAAATGTGTCCCCTTCTTACCATCTCTTCCTCTTCCCTCAGGACATGGCAGGGCTGCTGAAGCCAGCGGCCTGCACCATGCTGATCAGCTCCCTCCGGGACCGCTTCCCTGACCTCCCGCTGCATATCCACACCCACGACACGTCAGGGGCAGGTGTGGCAGCCATGCTGGCCTGTGCTCAGGCTGGGGCTGACGTGGTGGATGTGGCATCTGATTCCATGTCCGGGATGACTTCACAGCCCAGCATGGGGGCCCTGGTGGCCTGTACCCGAGGGACACCCCTGGACACAGGTAGGAACAGCAGCAGCCCATGGCCATTCCCCTCTCGAAGCCACAGCCCCCACCAGTGCTAGACTCCAAATGCTCTTGCTTGGCCTTCCACCACCCTGGTCTGAGGTGGGAGCTGAGGTGGCCCTGGGGTCCTGGGAGGAGCAGCTGGGGGCTCAGCACTTTTCCACCACTCCCCTGCCTCTGGCCTCCCTGCAGGGGTCCCCCTGGAGCGTGTGTTCGAATACAGTGAGTACTGGGAGGGGGCCCGGGGGCTGTATGCGGCCTTTGACTGCACGGCCACCATGAAGTCTGGCAACTCGGATGTGTACGAGAATGAGATCCCAGGGGGCCAGTACACCAACCTGCACTTCCAGGCACACAGCATGGGGCTCGGCTCCAAGTTTAAGGAAGTCAAGAAGGCCTACGTGGAGGCCAATCAGATGCTAGGTGACCTCATCAAGGTGAGCCAAACCGTGTCCTTACCTATGCTTCTAGGCCTCCATAAGGTGCCTGGCACCCTAACCCAATGGCCCGTCTCCTCAGGTGACACCCTCCTCCAAGATTGTGGGGGACCTGGCCCAGTTCATGGTGCAGAACGGGCTGAGCCGGGCGGAGGCTGAGGCCCAGGCAGAAGAGCTGTCCTTCCCCCGCTCTGTGGTGGAGTTTCTGCAGGGCTACATCGGCATCCCCCATGGGGGATTCCCTGAGCCCCTGCGCTCCAAGGTAGGGGAGGCCCAGCCCAGTGTGAGGTGGGACTTGGTGCAAGAATTAGGCCTGACCCTCTGCAGTGCTCCCCAGGTGTTAAAGGACCTGCCAAGGGTAGAGGGGCGGCCTGGAGCCTCCCTCCCTCCCCTGGACCTGCAGGCGCTGGAGAAGGAGCTGACAGAGCGGCATGGGGAGGAGGTGACCCCGGAGGATGTGCTCTCAGCAGCCATGTACCCCGATGTCTTCACTAACTTCAAGGACTTCACTGCCACCTTTGGCCCTGTGGACAGCCTCAATACCCGCCTCTTCCTGCAGGGTCCCAAAATTGCGGAGGAGTTCGAGGTCAGTGGCTCTGGCACCTATGTACACCCCTGCCAAGGAGCCCTGCCCCCCACTCAAGGACCCCGGCACACCTAGAGTGCCAGATTGGCCTGGCTGTCACCAGGGCTCCAGAGCCATGGGTGCACAAAGTACCCTTGGGAGACCAGGAGTCTAGGCTTTTATTAGTAAGGAGCCGAGACCCCAGGTGGGGGACACGCCCAGGACTGTGGAAGGTGGCGTACTGTCCTCGCACTTGCCCCTCTGCTCCGAGCCCCCACGTCCTCCCTGCAGGTGGAGCTGGAGCGGGGCAAGACACTGCACATCAAAGCTCTGGCCGTGAGTGACCTCAACTGGGCTGGCCAGAGGCAGGTCTTCTTCGAGCTCAATGGACAGCTGCGGTCCATTCTGGTCAAGGATACTCAGGCCATGAAGGTACAGCTCCCCCTGTCCCAGCTAGGTGGTGGGAACAGGCGGGGCCTGGTGTCTCATGACCCCTCTGCCATCTGCAGGAGATGCACTTCCACCCCAAGGCCCTGAAGGATATGAAGGGCCAGATCGGGGCACCCATGCCTGGGAAGGTGATAGACATCAAGGTGGCAGCAGGGGACAAGGTGGCCAAAGGCCAGCCCCTGTGTGTGCTTAGTGCCATGAAGATGGAGACCGTGGTGACCTCGCCCATAGAAGGCACTGTCCGAAAGGTCCACGTAACCAGAGACATGACCCTGGAGGGTGATGACCTCATCCTGGAGATTGAGTGATGCGCCTGACTTGCAGCCCGGCCATCCCCACCCCCCCACCCCCCGCTGGCCAGTGCCCAGAGGGCAGGAAGGCCTGGCCCCAGAGCTCCTGTCCCCAGCTGCTCAGGGCAGCAGACAGTGCTTGCAGCAGCCAAGCCCCCTCTCCAGCCACCTGTCCTTTCCCTGTTGGTGGACAGCAGCTCACATATTCACCTCTTGCCAAATGAGGGTCCTATCCTTGCTGGAGACTTACCGGTGGTGGCACAGGTGGGCCTCGGATCCAGAGCAGGTTTGGGGGTGTCCTACCTCTGGGGGTGAGGGCTGGGGCAGTAAACCTATGCCCCAGGTCCCGAGACCTTTTGTTCAATAAAACTGACTTTCTCCTGCACTCCATGGTGGGTCCTTTGCTATCCACCCCCGTGCCACTCAGAGTGGCAGAGCCAGGTGTATCTTCCTCCTTGGAGAATGGTGAGGACAACAGTAGTGGCCTTGATTTAAGCCACTATGAGTACCTATTGTATACACACCCCAAATAGGATTAGCTAGTCATTACCGAGATCTTGGGGGTACGGTGGGTGGGGTAAGTGGGGCTGTTCTAAGCACTTAACACCTATTAACGCAGGTAATCAACCTGCACCCATTTTAGGGACACAGATGGAGCCTTAAATAACTTGCCTAGGATCCCACAGCTAGTAAGAGGCAGAAAGGGTTCAAACCTAGGTGGTCAGTGGACTTGCTTCCCAACCATAACACTTTATTTTCTAAACTCTGGGCCAGCATCCCACCCATTCTTTCGGGACTGGATGCAAACAGGCACCAGTTCTGGGAGGTGGGCGAGACCCTCAGTGCGGGAACCTCAGTGCAGAAACCTTCGGGAGGGGGGGGCCTTGGTGGGAGGTTAGAACTGGATAGAGTCCTAGGGTCCAGCTCTGCCCATCCCCCACAATCCACTCTGAGGAGAGCCCTATCCTGCGTCCCAGTTCCTTCCCTGCAGGATGAGACGGCCACCCTGCCTGTCACCGCACAGGGGAGGTGAGGCAAGTGAAGGAGCGAGGGAGGGGTCAGTTCCTGAGCAGACATGAGGAAGGGGTATGGCAGAGCCCAGATGCCAGGACCCCCAGGGGACCATCCCAGCGCCCCACTGGCCCATGCTCAGGGTACCATCACTTAACCTTTGGCATGGGCCTGGGCTGCTGCCTCTTTGGACTCCAAGATTCCAAAGACCCTCTGAACAGGCTCGTGCTCACCCTCTCTAATTCCCAACAGCTGCTGCACAGAACTTTCTGGCAAGGTAGGTATGTGACTGTCACGATGCCCTTTTCAGATCCAGATGAATGTAGTTTAGTCACTGCCAACCTGGGGCACCAGGGGGAGTGACTGCACACCCATTTCCTTCCTGAGTTCCTCCGGCAATGGGGCTCAGAACACCCACCTTGAGTTTGGAATGGGGCCTGAAAACCATTCTGAACAAGAGGAAGAGCCGAGAACACCAGCAGGTTCTAAGAAAGAACCCATAGGGACAGTGCTGCTCAGCAGGGCTAGTCTTTGTTCTGGTCCCTCTAGGGACCAGACAAGCTGCATGGTGGCAGAGGTCCAAGGTGGAGCGAGCCAGAAACGCCTCTACTCCCAGGTGACTCTGAACTGATTCTTCTAACATTTTGGATCTACTTCCTCTTATGTACTGTGAGGTTGGTGGACTTTGGGAGATCCTGGTGGAGGCACCATAGTGGAATCCTCCACCCTCTCAGGTGACACAGGTTGGAGGCTCTATCACAGGGGTCAGACCGTTGGGCCCTATTTCCTGACCCTGGTAGGAAGTCACAGACCCCAGGTGAATTGGGCCCACACCTGGCACCTGCAGTCCTAGGTCCACCTGGACTAGGACTTGGGCCTGGCTCAGGAAGAAGGGAGCTACAAGACCCAAGGCAGCCAAAGACCCCCATCCCAACCCTGCTGCGGGCACTGTCCTACCAGGCCCACTCCCAAGACCTCAAATAGTGTAATGCCCCAAGGTCCAAGGCCATGTTACCCAAGTTAAATCTCTTTAATATCCCAATACAAAGTCCTGATGCAAAAAGACAACGAGAAAACCCTGGGACATTGGGGGGAGGGGATCTGTAAATTCTACCCCCAGCAGCTTTTCCGGGGCAGAGGAGCTCAGAGCAGCGGCAGTCCACAGTGAGGAAGGGAGTGCGCGGCTCCTGGGGCCTGCTCCTCACCCCCTCATTTGAGAGGGGCCGCGCCTTTCTGCTCCTTTCTCTTGGTCCCTGGGATTCAACTAGCTCTGGCTTCAATCCCCTACAAAAATTCCTGAGATCTCGGGACCCCAGCCAGCTCCTCCCCTGCAGGACCCCTTGATGAGGAGGGGCTGAGGAGCCCGTGAGAGTTCATAGGAGTGCATACAGGAGCATGGGTCAGGAGCACAGGGGAGCCTCTGAGTCCCCTGCCCGCTCCAAAAGCACACAAAGGGGAAGACTGCCGTAGAGCTTGGGATCCGTGAGGGGCTGGAGCAGAAGCAGGAAGAGTCCCACACCCAGGGCATAGCCTGCCAGCAGAGGCCGCCTCTGTGGATGCTCCAGGGCTGCACAGACGGCAGGAAAGCCCATGTAGTTGCAGAAGGAGTGGCAGAGAACTGGCCCAATCAGGTGTCCTGGGGAGGGGAGATAGAGGAGCTCAAGGAGCAGCCCCGCCACCTCCTCTGGCCCTTCTGGGGCTAATGACCCTCATCCCCTGGAACAGGAGATCAACGCCCCACCTGCCCACCTGACCCACACACCATGGCCTCTGCTTCCTTCCACCTCTCAGACCTCACCAGGCTGAGGGCCCTGGCTCAGCCTGTCTCAAGAACTACAATTAAAATTTTGTTGCTCCTAGAACAAATAGTTCTCCCATTCATTCTCCCACCCACTCCTGTGGGCCCCTGAGCCCTCAGGGCACCCGTGAGAGAATGAGAACCAACCTGTGCGGATGAAGAGGAAAGCAGTGTAGGCACCGAAGACAGCTGTGTAGGAGAACTGGAACGCTGGAGATGGGGAGGCCACGAGTGACCACACCTGCATGCCCTTCCTGTCCCAGCACTAGACACTCATCATCCAGAGACACCCCCTTCCCTCTGGGGGCAGTGACTGCTTCCCCCAGCACCTATGGCTGCCCTCTACACCCCAACTCCCCATGGTCAGCGGCCCCTTCAGTACTACAGCCCCCTTCCCAGCTCTTCCTCTGGAGCAGCTATTAGAGACACCCTCACGCATCCAACCCAGACTGCCCCAGGCACGTGCTCTAGGACTCACCTGCAGACAAGAAGATGCTCCCCACACTGCTCTGGCGGAATCGAAGCTGCTCAAAAATGTGGTGAAAATGGGCTGAGGAGAAAGTGAGAACCATGTCACTTTGCTCCCAGCCCACCCTTGCCCCAAGCCCCATGATCAGCTCTCGTGTTAGGAACATCTCAGCAGGACCAAGTTGGACAGACTCACCAACTCCAAAGAAGAGCGGGCAGGTGAACACGGCAGGGCCCAGGCCCGTACACGGTGCTAACATGGGCAGCATGCAGGCCCGGAACACCAGCTCCTCTGTCAGGGGTGCGATCACTTGGTTCCGAAGCCAGCGCATGTCCGTGAGGCAGCGGGCCCAGGAGCGAGGGGCTAGAGAGGGCATTCCAGACAAGCAGTGAGCGGCTAGCTATTGAACAGAGAGACCATAGAGGCCCCAGCCGCCCCCCCCACCCACCTTTTCCTGTCCAAACTCAGGTTAGGAGCTCATATTTAGAACAGGTAAGGGTCCAGCTTTGTTTATCAGCATAAGATAATGTCTCAAGAAGACTGAATGGAAAAGCATTAGTAGCTGAGGCAGGATGTCTGGAACACCTGCCCAAGACCAGCTCTGGCTCGGTGAAGCCAAAGGTTAAGGGAAGCAGAGGACATGCTCTCCAGTCCACACCACTCCTAGGGGCCTTACTTGGAGGGCACCCGGTTTATGTTCCCATTTCGCTGATGAACAAAACACACAACATCTCACACCTCAGGTTCAAGTCCCATCCCGACTCCCTGTCCTAGACTGCCTGCTTGCTTTTTTCCCTGAGGACTCACCTAAGACAACCTTCAACCCATCGGCCAGGTCACAGGGGCAATCCATCGAGAGCTGCATCAGCGGGCCCAAAAAAAGGATCTGGAGACACAAAAACCGGAGCAATCAAATGAAAGGTTTAAACTACAATCCACTGCCTTTGCCCAGACAAAGCCTCAAGCTTCCTGTTGTCAGCCAGGATTTCCCACCCCTGCGTACCCGAGGGCCTCGAGCCTCGAGCCTCGAGCCACCTCAGAGTCCTGTCTCCCTTCAGGCACAAACCGGGCTCAATCAGGATAAGAAATCAAAGGTCACAGAAAGGAGCGCCAGGCCAAAAACAAAGCACAGAGGGGAAAGGTAAAGGAGGACTCACCATGGTCAGCAGCAGGGGCAGCAGTGCTGCTGGGAAAAAGCCCTCCAGCCTGAAGCCCATCAGGGTGAGCAGGGATGTGCCTGGCTGAGCCACAGAAAAGGGGGCATCAGTCTGGTTCCCTCCGCCAAAGACCCCCGAGATCTCTCCCCTGCTGCCCTCTGCCCCGCCTCCTTCGCACCTGGATGCCTGTGAGTTCCCTCCAGAGTAGCACGCAGAGGGGCGACAGACTGGACACCACCAGGACACTGGTGAAGCGCCGCTTGATGACTGCAGGGTGGTCCCTAGGGAGGGGGTATTAAGTTCAGGGGGCCCACACCCTCCTGACAGCTCGGCCCCGCCCTCGGCTAGCCCTCGCTCCGCCCGCAGCCCCGCCTCAAGGAGGTGCAGGTTCCGGGAGCGCGCGCCCGCGCGCGCAGCCCCCGCACCTGGGCAGCTCGCTCTTCCAGACATAGAGGCTGCCCACGTAGGAACAGGCGAGGCTGAGACAGGAGAACACCGACACCCAGCAGCACAGCCCGGGTCCCGGGCCTCCCAGAGCCGCTGTCTCGGGCTGCCGCTCCGGTCGCGACACCGACAGCAGACGCAACCCGTCCCCGCCCAGCGCCGCCATCGCGCCCGGACCCGCGGCGCGCACCAGTGACGCAATCCAGCCGACTCTCGGTCCGCTCTGGTGACGTCATCTGGCGCCGCCGCAGGGGTGGGCCGGCCCCGCCCGCGACATTGAAACAGACTCGGCGCGCACGGAGCTGGTTTATTGAACAACAGACTACACGTGGCCTCAGCCTCAGCCTCAGCCGGGCTGGTTTGGGCGCCTGGGGCGAGGGCTTGGCTCAGGGGCCGGGACTCAGCCATTCCGAAAGGTTGGAGACCTCCTGCAGCCACAGCGCGTCCTGCGGGAGGAAACGGGGCCCGGGATGAGGACGCCTCGGCTACGGCCGGGTCCCTGCCCGCCCCTTCGCAGCCCTTCTCGCCCGGTCACCTCCGGGCCGCCCTCGGGGCCTGCCCTGCTTCCGCCAGGGGTCAGGGAGGCCGCGGGGGGCTCTGCGCGGCGCCGGGCAGCCTCCGACGGACTCGGGCCCCCGGCCGAGTGGGAAACCCGCGTTCCCTCCATGACCTGGTGGAGGCTGCCCTTCTTGAGCCTCTTGTTTTCTGCTTGTCCGCGGGCCCCTAGGAGAAAACAAGCTACTTGTCCCACGGCTCGGCTAGAAAAGACCCTGGGGAAAACCTGGGAGAGAGGCAGGAGCTGGGGCCCGGTTCTGTCGGCTTAGAACCCTCATCAGGTTCCGGGCTGCCGATTCAGGCTGGGGCTGCAGAATGGCATCCCACCTCAGCTAAACCCGGGAGGGCGCATCTGGGATCGTACCAAGCCCTCCTTCACTTGGGGCGCGCACCCACTTGGTCACCGTCTGCACAGATTCTTCTTGGAGTTTGCGCTAGCTGGCCTGTCCCTCCCTGCCAAGCTCGGATCCCCCGCCCGAAAGCTGCAGCACCTCTCTCCCGCTGCTGCTCACGCCGTTTGGGGCACTGCCTACAGGCAGCCTTTCTGTTAACTGATTCTCGAATCTAAAGCACTGTCTGTCCCACAGTGCATCCCCGCTAGTATGGGCCGTTTGGAGCCAGGTTGCCTGGGTTTGGATTCTGGCTCTGCCATTTACTAGCTGTGTGACCTCCAGAAAGTTTGACATCTGTGGGCCTCAGTTTCCTCATCTGTAAAATGAGAAAATAATAGTACCTATACCTCATGATTATTTTGAGAATTAAGAGCATTAATACACTTTTTAAAGTTCAGAATAGTGCCTGGCACCAGCACCACTCAGGTTCAGACACCAGTGGCTGTGGTTATTTCCAGACATTTGCACTAGACCACCCTACCACTGCTGGCCCGGATGCTGTTTTAAGTATTGGGGGTGGGGTGAGAAAAGACTTCAGTATAATCACCAGGACACACACGCTGACACCTCCTCATAACACATCAAGGTTGAGGTGGTGTCTGCACCCCAGAACCACCTCCAGAAGCAGCCTCCAGAGCCCCAGATTAGCAGCCAAAACTAGGGAGAGCTGTGGTACCAACACTAACAAAAGACAGGAAGGAACAAATTGAATTCAGAGCCCCACTCCCAGCATGCACATCTACCCATAACTGCACAGACCAGGAGAAATTTCTAGTCCTATCACACCCGCTTTTGAGATGGAACACCTCCTGCTCCCCCAGAACACCCACAGTGGTGGGGAGAGCCAACTACATTCCGGGAGGATCCTGCTGTGGTGAAAGGTGCAGTTTGAAAGCCTTGAATCATGTTTTTTTACTTCCCAGTTTCAATCCAGAGCTCACCTGAAAAGCTGAAGCCTTACCTATGAGGAGCTCCAGGTTGCTGTCCTCATGTGCATCCTCTGTTCTGTCCTCTGTGTCATTTTTCTCTGGGAGCAGTTGCTTAAAAAATTGGAAGTCCTAAGTTAGTTCTGCAGAAGCACGAATGAGTCCCAGTGAGATGAATGTGCCTGGTGGCTTTGCACCGCACAGGGCTGTCCACCCTCACCTGCCACCCCCTTACTTCTCCCTGGCTCATTCAAATCCTTCTGCCCAGCCGCCAACCTTCAGGACTGACTTCTGGTAGAGCGTTCCAGGTCACTCCAGCTTGCCCTTCTCTGAGCCCTGGTCACTCACCTACTGTCTGCCCCATTCCTCAGGCTCTGAGCATGCACTGCATGCCTCTGGGCGTCTGTTTTGTTCTTCTCATAGATTCCTTGAAAGGGAAGGTTCATCATGCCCACGTCTCTTTACGTCTAGCACTGCTCCTTGCATAGGGTAAATGCTCAACAAATGACTGACCACAGGGCTCGTTTTGTGGTCCTCACTACAAAGTCCTGCCACACTTGGTTCCACTTGGACAGAGAAACAAAGGTACTAAGATCAGAACCCAATCCTCCTACCTCCTTGTTTTCAAGAATACAGGTGTATAAAAATAGATATCCTCTTCATCAAAGTTAAAAACTGTGCTTCAAAGGACACTATAAAAAAGTGCAAAGTCAACACAACAGGAAAAAAGTTCTTGCAAATCATATGTGATAAGGGACTTGTATCCAGAATAAAGAACTCTTATAACTCAACAATAAAATAACCAATAAACCAGTTAAAATTGGGTTGACAAATTGGAGTTGAATAGACATTTCTCCAAAGAGAGACAAATGCCCAATATGCACATGAAAAGATGCATTATTCGTTGAGAAACGCAAATCAAAACCACTACTAGACGCCACCTGACACCCACTGAGCTGGCAACAATAACGGACGACACTGAGGGTGTGCAAAACTAACACTTACATGATATTGGCGGGGAAGTAAGATGGTACAACCAGTCTGGAAAAGTTTGGACGTTCCTCAACAAGTTAAACACAGAGTCACCACGTGACCACCCAGCGATTCCACTCCTAGATGTGTGCCCAGGAGGATCACAAACCTGCCCACACAGAAACGTTCACAGCAGCATTGTTCCTAACAGCCAAAAGTGGAAACGACACACAAGTCCGTCGGCTGATGAATGGAGAAATGAAACGTGGTGCTTATCCTTGGTTTCCCTTTCCGTGGTTTCGGTTACCCACAGTCAACCATGGTCCAAAAATATTAACGAAAAATTCCAGAAATAAGCAATTCGTAAGTTTTAAATTGCACACCATTCTGAGTAGTGTGATTAAACCTCATGCTGTCCTGCTCCATCCTACTCGGGGCGTGGACTCTCCCTTTGTCCAGCGTATCCACACTGTGTACGCTGCCAGCCTCTTGGTCACTTAGCAGCAGCCTAGGTTATCGGGTTGACTGTCATCAGGTCACAGTGCTTGTGTTCAAGTGACCCTTTTTTAAGTAACAGGTTAATTCATTAAAGTAAAAAGGTGTGCAGGCACAGGGAGGAATGTAGTGTGTGTAGGGTTCGGTGCTATTCCTGGTTTCAGGCACCCACTGGGAGTTTTGGAATGCCCCCCCGTGGATGAGGGCAGACTACTGTGTACACGGCATCCAACGAAAAGTTTCCCAACCATAAGGAGGAATGAGGTGTTACATGGTATGTATGCATGAACCTCAAAAACGTTACACTAAGTGAAAGAAGCCAGACACAAAAGGCCACTCATTGTATGATTTCACTTACATAAAACACCCAGTTTGGCTAATCCGTCGAGATGGAGAGTAGAACAGTGGTTGCCAGGGAGTGGGGGGTAGAATTGGGACCGACTGCAAATTAGGTACAGGGGTTCCTTTTGGCATGATGGAGATGTTCTTGAATCTAGTGGTAAATACACTTAAAACCACTAAATTGTACAATTTAAAATGCTAAATTTTGTGGTGTGTAACTTATAACCAAATAAAAGTAGATATTCTACCATATATTGTTTACTAAAGTAAGTTTCAATTTCTAAGTAATTACATTCCAAGGAACATAGAAGGGGTAAAAAGATGGCCCTAAAGGAGTGAAAAAAGAAAAAGTATTAGGAAAATTTCCAAACACTTTTTTTCTTCTTTAAGAGAAAGCTTATTCTTTTACTTTACTGTAGCCTAGAATCTCATGTAACAGACAACCCTCCTATCTTGACATTGGGCTCACCAAGGAAATACCCACATTCAGAGCAAAAGCTCTGAGCCCAGGGGAGCCTTGCACACCCTTCATCATCAGGCCCCAAATGAGACGGACCTGTGCATCCTGAGGATGCACCTCCTTGGAGGTGACTCTCCCTGAGACATTCAGTTCTGGTCTCCCCTCCACCCCAGTCCGGGGACAATATTTTTCCTTAGGAAGCTGCCTCCCTGCCATTGCTCCTGCTTATTCCAGGTTTACGTTTTCAGTCCCTACGTACGTCTGCCACAAGAAAGCCTGGAGTACTATCTCGTCTACTGCTTCATGGCCCACTGTCCACTGTTCCAACACCCAGCCATAACCTTTCCCTACATATATTCTGTAAAACTCTAAAACAGTATTCTCTCATTTCTTCCATTCTCCATAAGCTATTAATAGCCATAGGTGATGTTATTCTATTGTACTCCAGAGGTCAGCTATTCTACTTCACCTGTTTAGAAACGGAAACTGAGGAACAGGTTGGTCCAGAGGTGAAAGAATATGACCTATTATCACTGATCTTGTAATTTCCAGCCAAAGCCACTGGGTGTCACTCTTGCGCCACTAACAAGTTATCACGAAATGGCCATTGTCAGAGGGAAACCCTATGATCTTGAGTAGAGAAGCAGGGGTTCTACTCAATGCCTCTGATTACTCACCTTCCCTAGGCATATGACCCAGTCCTCCATGGTGACAATGTTACCAGGCTTCAGAGCCAGGAGACCTCAGTACAAATCCTGGCCTTGCCATTTACTGACTGTGATTCTGGGCAAATCAGAAAAGTTCTCTAACCAGTTTCTTCATCCACAGAATTGAAAACCTACAACCTACCTCACAGGTTCTTTATGGAGATTAAAGTGGAAGTCTTGGCACAAGTTGGTGAGCCTTAGGTTTATTAGCCAACTGCCAAGTAAATTGGGCCATGAATAGCCCTGAGGCTGAGTCATCACTGTAGCAACAGAATGGGGCAATAGCGGTCAGATCATCTTTTGAGATGTCACTAGGATGTCAGAGAGGCACAAGCAGAAGGGCGTCCCAGCCTGAAACACTTCTAGATCCTGCCCACATGTCCCAGGTCCTATGGTGACAGCACACACTTTAGCCTGAACCTATCCCCAGAAATTTGAAGACGTGGATGGCTACGGTGAATCGAACAGTGCTCACCAAGAGGCATCTCCAAGTCTTAACGCCCAGCACCTGTGAATATGACCTTAATTCGAGAAGACGTCTTTGCAGGTGTAATTAAGAACTTCAAGATAAGACCATCGTGCATTCAGAGTGGGCCCTAAATCCAATCACAGGTGTCCTTATTGCAGAGAAAAGCGGAGGTGAATTTGAGAGACAAAGGGGAAGGGCATGTAAGGACGGAGGCAGAGAACTGGAGCCCACAGAGACCAGGAGTAAAGAGGCGTTCTCCCCTAGGGCCTTCGGAGGGAGCACAGCCCGGCTAACACCTGATTTCAGACCTCTGGACTCCAGAACTGAGACGATAAATTTGTTGTTTCTAAGCCACCAGGTTGATGGCACTTTGTCACAGCATCTATAGGAAACTGATGCAATGGGCATTTGTTTTTATTTGCTCAAGTTGTGGGCAGCAGCTTTCCAAGTTGGACAGAAACCAGTAAGAGCATTCACACAGCCCTGGAAAAAGGGACAGGGAGGGAGTATTTCCAGGGCTTTCGCTGCTGTCTTCTGCCTTTCCAGTTACAGAGCAGAGGGTGGGGAAGTAGAGGAGATGCTGCGACCCTTGCGAGCCTGGGCACGTCCACTTCCCCATCCAATCAGGCAAAAGGAAGGAGGAGAGGGAGAGGAGAGCAGAAGTGCTAACGGTCCTGCTATGCTCTGAGAAACAGTGCCTGCAATTTTTATGACAAGTCTGAGATGTGACTTGCACATATACAATAAACCACATGTGTGTAAGATGTGCAGCTGGGCGCTTTGACAAATGTACATACTTGTGGAACCATCACCACAATCAAGACGGTGAGACCACTCATCTCCCTCAGAAGCTTCCCCTGCCCTTTAAAAACGGCCCCCCCAACACTGCACCCCCCACCTTGCAGCAACCACGGCTCTGTCACTACAGCTTAGTTGGCCCTTTATAAAATTTCACACAAATGTGATCACAGTATGTACTCTTGTATTTCCAGGTTTTAAAAATTCAGCATGGCTCGGTGGAGATCGATCCATGCTATTTTGTGTTTCAGGAGTCCGTTTCTTCACTGTGGAGTAGTGCCCTGAACGGACGTACCACACTTGTCTACCCGCCTACCTGTTGACATGGGGTTGTTTCCAGTTTTTGGCTGTTACAAATATTGGCAGCAATGCCGTGAACATTAGTGTAAAAGTTTTTGTGTGGACACATGCTTTCATTTCTCTTGCGCAAATACCTAGGAGAATGGCTGGGTTGTATGACGAGTGTATATTGAACTTTTTAAGAAACTGCCACACAGCTCTCCAAAGTGGTTGCGCCATGTTCCCCCCAAGAACAGGGCAGACGAGTTCCGGTTCCTCCACATTCTCACCGACACCAGGTACCGCCAGTTTTTTCACGCCAAGCAGGTGTGAAGTAGTATCTTTTTGTGGTTTTGATTTGCATTTTCCTTAATGACTAATGATGTTGAGCATCTTTCTTATACGTTTATTTGCTGTTTTTGTCTCTGCTTCTGCGAAATGTGTGTTCAAATCTTTTGCCCATTTAAAAATTGGGTTGTTTGTTTTCTTACTGAGTTTTTAGAGTTTGTCAATATTTTGAATATTTATATGCAGTAATGTTTTGAACTAACATTAAATTTCTTTAGTAGGCATAATGCTACTGGGTATGTAGAGCTATTCCTTTTTGAGTGAACTTTGATCATTTATGCCTTTCAAGGAACTTGTCCACTTACTCAAAGATACCAAGTTCACATCAGTAATGCTGTTCGTAGCGTTCCCTGGTAACGCTTTCAACACCTGACGCCTCTTCCCTCAGTCCTGGTAGTGACGACTGGTGCCTTCCCCGTCTCCTCGATGGACAAGCTTTACGTTTCATCGATTCTTCTCTATCCTTTTTGTTTTCTATTTTTACTGACTTCCACTCGGATCTTTATTTCATTTCTTCTTTTAACTTGTGTTTATTTAATTTGCTCTTCTTGTTCTAGTTTAAGTTGGAAGCTGAGGTCATTGATTTGAGACCTTTTTCTTTTCTTTTTTAAGATTTTATTTATTTATTTTTAGAGAGAGGGGAAGGGAAGGAGAGAGGGAGAGAAACACCAATGTGTGGTTGCCTCTCATGCGCCCCTACTGGGGATCTGGCCCGAAACCCAGGCATGTGCCCTGACTGGGAATCGAACCGACGACCCTTTGGTTCGCAGCCCGCACTCAATCCACTGAGCTGCACCAGCCAGGGCCCTTTTTCTTTTCTAACATAGATATTTTCCACTCTATGTGTTACATTAGCTCCGTCTCACACATTTTAATTTGCATTTTTATTTTAATGAAACTAAAGTATTTTCTAATTCCCTTTTTGATTTTATGTTTGACCCATGGATTGTTTATAAGTGTGTCATTTAGCTTCCAAATATTTGGAATTCTCTAGGTGCCTTTTTGTTACTGATTTTAATTCTATGGTGTTCAAAAGATGTTTTATGTGACTTGGATTCTTAGAAATTTAATGAGATAGACTTACTGGATCAGAACATGTCTGTTTTGCTCAGTGTCCTTTGTGCACTTAAAAAAAGCTGTGTGCTCTGCTATGGCTGGGTAGAGGGTTATCATAAGTATCAGGTCAAGGTGATTCATAACATTAATTCAAAACTTCTATAGACGTACTGGTTTCCTGTCTACTTGTTCTATCAAGTATCGAGGGATATGCTGAAATCTCCAAACACAACTGTGGATTTATCTGATTCTCCTCACAGCGCTATTAGTTTTGCTTCATGCATCCGAAAGCTGTCTAAAGTTTCACGAGTGTGCGGGGCTACTGTCTTCCCTGCGTTGGACTCAGTGGACGTGTGCTCACCTTTGTTAAATGACCCTCTGCTGCCTTGGGGGCAGTCTTTGCCCTGAAAGCTACTTGCCCGGCGTTATTCTCGCCCCTCCAGCGCTCTTTCTCTTCGTCTCCCAGCGCAAGCAGGGAACACCCTCTTCCATCCTTTGACTTTTAGTGTATCTCTGTCTTTATGTTTACAGTGGGATTCTGGTAGGCAGCGTGGAGTTAGCTCCTGCCTCTTTATTCAATCTAACAATCTCTGCCTTTAATTGGGTTATTTAGACCACTTACATTTATTATGATAATTAACACGGCTGGATTTAAATATATCATCTTGCTAATTGTTTTTTATGTCTCATTTGTCCTTTGTTCCCTTTTCTTCTTTTTCATCTTTTTCTGCCTTATTTTATTTTTTAAAAGACACTTTTTTAGAGCAGTTTTAAGTTCATGGCAAATTGAGCAGAATGCACAGAGATTTCCCACATACCTGCTCCCCCCACACACGCACAGCCTTTCCCATGATCGACACCCCCCACCAGAGCGGCACGTTTGTTCCAAGGGACGAACCTACACTGACCCATCATCATCCAAAGTTCATAGTTTACCTTGGGGCTCAGTCTGGGTGTTACACGTTTTATGAGTTTGGATAGATGTAGAAGGATATGTGCCCACTGTTACAGTGTCACCCAGAACACCGTCAGTGCCCTAGAAGTCCCCTGTGCTCCACCTGTTCTTCCCTCCTGCCCCTCCTGCCCCTCCTGCCCTTCCTGCCCTTCCTGCCCCCGACAACCACTGGTCTTCCTACTGTTGGCACGGTTTTGCCTTTCCTCTCTGGGTAAGCCCTGTGTGAGTTCTTCATATTTTCCCTCTAATCCTTCTGGATGGTTCTTTACCCAGAGTTTCTTCACATGAATGAGGGGATCAGTACTCAACCGAACACTGGAGCGGGGAGCCTCGGCAGATCTCCAGAATTCTCTCTGCTCTCTGGCACTCTGCCCTGAAAACTCCAGCTGCTCTGGCATCCTTGGATTCCCAGCTTCACCTTTTCAACTCAGGGAGACCACTAGACGTTACCTGGATTCCTGCTCCCTGTTCCACGGCCCCGTGCCTGGTCTAGGCGGTATGCTAGGGCAGTCATAGGGCTCTCTGCATCTGTTTTCCATCTCTCAGGAACGACTAGCCCCTCATCATCTGACACCCAGGATCTTGAGAACCATTGTTTCAGACGTGTCCAGATTTTTGTTATTTCGGGCAGGAAGGTAAATTCAGTCCCTGTTACTCCATCTTGGCCAGAAACCGCCATATAATAATTTCACCCTTAATTTTTTTTTATTTACTCATCTTATACTTTAGTTTCAGAAAATTTGACCCTACTGATTAAAGCCAAGAGTCAGAAAAACGGGCCTACGTGGGAACACTACTACCAGCTACACCTGGAACTGAGATACAGACCTTCCCAGCTACGATTTCTCTCCAGTGTTAGAGGAGCCTATCACAAAACCAGATGAAGCTATTTGACCTTCTTGAGGGTAGAGACCCCAGTACAGCTCTCTATCTCCAGCACCCAAAAAGGTGAATAGATAAAAGTATGGGGTTTGACTAGGCAAAACTAAACATGAAAATTCTATCACATCATCACCATTATAAGAATAGCTATGTGCTTAGCAGTCTGCATACGTACAATTTTATTCAAATCTCACAATCACGTTAGGTGCGCTTCAGAATACTGACAGAGAAACGGAGGCTAAGAAAGGTTAATTGGCTCCCCTAGTAACACCACACAGCTGGCTAGCGGCAGGCACAGAACTCAAATAACACCGAGCAGTGTTTTCAGCTTCTGTGCAACACTGCGTGCTAGAGTTTTCCAAGCCACAGGCTCCCTGGCCGAAAGGCTGGCCTGAGGCCGTGCAGTCTGCCACACCTGCACCTGCCCACGCAGGCTTCGGGGCTCCCGTACATCAGCACGAAACAGTTCCGCCAAAGTGCTTTTACAGTTTACTAAGTATTTTACTTAACAATTACCTGCTTCACTTCACATGAGCAGTGGTGAAGAACTCGGTGCTGGGTGAGCTCATGAAAGGATCTGTGCAGTTTGGTCCCAAGCTCCTGCGTGTCAGCCGCCTAAAACGGGCCGGAGGTAGAACAGGCTGAGTTCCAGTGCTGGCCACCAAAGGAGAAGCGCCCACGGGAAGTTCCCACCGAAGGAGGGCGAGACAAGCACGAGGGCGAACCGCTGACACCACTCGTGTCGTGTCAGGGCTTCTGTTTGTTCCTGCGGGCGCGGGGGGGCGGAGGGAAGGCCTGAGAAACCTGGAATTAATCTGGGGGTAGTGGCTCTTCCAACTCCTGTCACTAAGCGAGATCTATGGAACAAGGTCTTTGTTCTCCTCTCTGTGGCAGGTAAACACCCCAGGGACCCGCCCGCTTGTGTGGGGCTGTCTCTGAAACAAGTTCCAGGACAGACCGATGCTCCACTGAACAGTGAAGGCTGATACAAGAACTCTTCCTCAGCGAAGTCTTTTAGGGAGAAAAGGAACATAACGATACAGTTTGCACATCTCAGGAATGTGTAACGAGCCTCTACTTTTTAGTTTAAAATTGTAGGACACCAGATGCAACGCACTAGTTTTGCAGATGAGAAAACAGAAACGCGAAAGAAGTGAACAACCAGGATCTCACAGCAGGTCAGTCCCCCAGGGCGGTCACAGAACCGCCAGCGTGGTGTCCCCGGCCCTGCACTAGCCCCACGGCCCCAAAGGCTGAAGCTGTGATCCAGTGCACTCGATTATAAAGGTGTTACGTTCTTTGACCCAGCAGCTCCACTTACAGAAATTTATTTTAGGAAATAATTCAAAAGAAGCGAGGCATCTGAAGTTACAAGCAATAAGACACTATTTTTTAAAAACACTTTAAGCTTTGGCATTTGAAATTAGAGCACTAACGTTTATACATTATTTAAAATGTTATGTGTACACTATCTTTTCAAGAAAAACAGTTTAAAAAATGAAGCCACAGCTGTGGAATTAATGTGTCACCCACTGATAGCACCAAATGGTCAGTGCACATCCCTAAAAGAAAGGACATAAACGAATATTTATGACCTACCATGTGCTAGGCACTCACACATTTAGCCCTCACCCTCATAATACCTCCCTGAGGCACTATTATGTTTCCCAAAATACAGATGAGGCTCAGGAAGTTAAGTGCAGGCCTACATCCACAAAGCTAGTAAGTAAATAAGCCAAGATTTGAACTTGGACCTCTGACTCCCAAACTTGTTATATATCATTCCGTACTGGCTGATGGCTGCTCAGCTACTTCTGTCATCAACAGGCAACAGAACATTCAACAAGGAACTGGGAATCACTGATCTAATCCTAGCTCTGCTCATACCTCACTGTGTGACCTAAAGGAAGTAAAAATTTTAAATAACTTGTTTTCCCATTTATAAAATAGTATACACAACACTCAATTCACCAAGTATTTCTTAAAACGCCACAGGCCTGGTGCTACATAGGATCACAATAAGATCTAACGCAATCACGTTCCCCAAAGCACTGTACATACTACGAAGGACGGTAGAATGTCACCAACACTGAGGGACTTTAAGGATTCCACTGACCTGAAGGGCCTGAAGGCAGATCTTTCGGAAGCTGCGGCTGGTGCTGCCAGTCACGATACTCATGATGGAATTCACAGCCACTGAGAGCGAGGTCTGCAGTTTCTGATGAGCCTGGGCAACAGGACAGGTAAGGGAGGGACCACAGTTCATAAGAACCCCAAGCTGCTGGCTCAGAGAGTCCCAAAGGGACCAAAGAGTCCAGTCAGAGCAAGATTTCAACAGTTTCCCCTCCATGCACAACAGTCTCTGAGGCCACTACGTGTGAGGGCACAAAGGGACTGAGAGGAGTAAAAAGTGTTTCTCCTTTCGTGGGGAGGACTCACTGACAGGCCACAGTCAGAAAGACGATCAGTGAGACACGGGACTACGAACCAGATATGCTTAGGGTTTTAAAAGCTTTAAGCTTTGGTCTCTTACTGTGGGTTTTTTCCTGAAAAGGGGACCATGTGAAGTAAGAAATGTGTTACCAAAAGTACACAGGGTGAGGGAATTCAGAAAGTCAGATGAGAAGAGAGGTGTTGGAAGGCTATGAAATGGAGGAGGGTGCAAGTTCAGCGAAGCTGTAGCTCCAGAAGTACGTGTGGGGGGTACCGACCAGGGGGAGGTGCGCTGTGAGTCATTTTTCTCTACTACTTTATTCCTATTTAGTCAAACTCACCTACTGGGAGGTAAAACTAAGCAAGCTGGTTACAGTGACCCATCCAAGTTAAACTTTGAGTTCCTAGGCGAGCTGCAGTGTGCAAGATCAGTTCAGTGGAGAAGAAAGGAAAGGAAGAGGCATTAGGAAGGACAGGGTCTTGGGCCCTGTCTGCCATATATTCTAGCTACTTTCTCTACAGAGAGTAGGAGAAATACAATTGTGGATTTCTTGTTACCTTGGCAGCTTGGTGACGCTGCTCCAGGGCCTGGTCCACGGCAAGCTGGATGGACTCCCGCACCATGCTGCGGCTCTCCCTGAGGATGGCACTGAGGCGAGCTGTGAGCAGCGTGTGGACTCCTACAGGGACAGAGAGCGTCGGGAGCCCCAAGTGAGCATGGCCACTTCAAAGCTGCTGTTCGCGTGCTGGTTTACTTTTGCCTGTTCATGAATTACTTTTCTTAAGACAAAAAAAGAAAAAAAAAAACCCAGCAACTTACAAACTCACCCAATTCCTACAAATGAAAGAAAGCTCAGGAAAACTAAAGTGAAGATAACATTAACTTTGAAGAAACAAATGCGGGGTCCTGTTCAATTCAAAAGAAATATAAATATATACCACATACTATAAACAAGGGTACTGGTGACTCCCAAAGGAGGGATCACGCCTCCTGCAGAGCGTTTACCCTACTGCACTCCTATCTGAGCATCCTGTTGTGGTGAGCCGCTGTTATTAACAGTGTGTCAATTCTTTCGGATATGCTGTGGTACACAAAAAGGGGAAACTCACAAACGTGACTCTGAAAATTGCTGTTTTAAGTTCTTTTTAAATGAGAGACTGACTATTTCTGATAAAGTAACCATAGGCACCACTCCTCAGCATCATCTAGAAAAGCTGACATGGGAGAGTGATGGGCAAAATATGTCACCAACAGTGGCTAGCAGTGATGATCCCGACCCCACCCCCACCCCACCCTCAGGACGATGAATTCCCCCCACCCGGCACGTGGAGAAAATGCTTCTGAGTTAATCTTTCCTTTTTCAGTGTTCTACTCTCCCCTGGGTAGTCTGTCCAAAGGCACAATGGTGAAGCAGCCTACTGCTGACTGGCTTTTCTCAGGGTCTCATTACAAATGCAAAGCGGCACACTTTCTACCATGAGGCACCATGATGCTCTACTGGAAGGAAAGGTAACGTATAGTCTGCTTGAGGGGGGTCTGGAACTGGAGTCAGGAGAACATAGATTCCAGGGTCAATTCTACCACCAACTAGTGGTGACAAAGGCACTTTGCTTTTCTTACTTTGATACAAAAAATGGCTTTCTATCACCTGCTCTAATGGATATTTTGTACAGATACACTGGGATAACATACATGAAGTATGTGAAATGTACATTGCAATATTCAAGGGGAAAATATTGCTATTGCCATGATGGTGTCATCTGGATCACTATTTTCTACAGTTTGGTCCTAAGAATAGCCTCAAGAAATCAGAGAACCATTTTAAAAGCAGGCATTTAATTAAAAAGCTACAAGTTTGTTCCTAAAACTGCAGATACCACCAGATGCCTGTAATGCTGTAGCAAAATAATGAGTTAATCATAGCAAAGTTACCATGACAAGGTGGGCAGAAGGCCAGCTGAGTGGTTTTTTTAAGACACATGGGAGCAGACTAGTTCTGCACAATCTGTTTCCTAAAAGGAGCTCTAGAGAAAGCTCTCAAGGGTGTGAGAAAGAGGAGGGGAAAGAAGGTAAAATCACTGTATCGATGCCCATGTATCTATATCTACCTACCCTCAGAGTACATCTTCTTCAAAGTTTAGTCCTAAACTACCAGACATGTAAGGAAATTTTAAAAGACACTATTAAAAATATTTTTTATCTCCCCCCAAGGACATTTTTTATTGCTTTTAGAGAAAGAGGAAGGGAGAGAGAGAAACACTGATGCAAAAGAGAAGCGTCAATCGGTTGCGTCCTGTATATGCCCAGACAAGGGACTGAATGCTTCGGGATCAGAAGTCAAACCTGTAACCTAGGTGTGTGCCCTGATCAGGAACCAAATCCATACCCTTTTGGTTACGAGACGATGCTCCAACCAACTGAGCTGTACCAGCCAGGGCAAAAGATGCTATTTTTTTATTAATGCAGTGACGCATTTTTACTTGATCCCATACTGAATGCTGCCTGAGATGCTGCAGGCCTTCAGAGCCAGCCAAACAGAGATGTTTAGACTATCACAGCATGGCAGGAATGACGAGTCACGCTGGTTTCTGAGGAATCTGAGTTCGTAAGGGATGTCCAATAGGGTTCGGAACATGGTGTCAGACTTTGCGTCATGAGGAACACTGAATACGGTGTTCCTGTCAGAGACCTCAACCAAAAAAAAGCCCAAAGATCACAGATTTTAAGTCCTAAGAGAGTCTTTAGCCCTGGCTGGTGTGGCTCAGTGGATTGAGCGCAAGCCTGCAAACCAAAGGGTCGCTGGTTCGATTCCCAGTCAGGGCACATGCCTGAGTTGCAGGCCAGGTCCCCAGTGGGGGGTGTTTGAGAGGCAACCACACATTGATGTTTCTCTCCCTCCTTCTCCCTCCTTCCCTTCTCTCTAAAAATAAATAAATAAAATCTTTAAAAAAAGTAAGTCTTAAGAGAGGTTTTAGACTTGGAAGGGCCTTTGATATCACCCAGTCTAACAATCTTATGTTAAATACAGGGTGAGGCAAAAGTAGGTTTACAGTTATTCATATGGAAAATAATACAATAATTAATAAGTAATAATACAAGAATAAACCACATTTCATGTACTCAAAACTGTAAATCTGCTTTTGCCCCACCCTCTCTATGAAAGACAGGATTAGGTGATTTATGTGACTTACTTCCAAAAAATCACTGAAGAGTTTGGTTGCGGAACTAAAATCAAACTCAGGCACTTGGAATGCTTTCCACACTAAACCGTTTCTCTTATCAGCCTCTCCCTGTCTCCCAGGGGCGCACAGGCCAGGTGACAACCCTAGGCATCACCTTTGACTCCCTTGCTGAAAGCCTCTTTAGTTCAGGCCCCCTCTATGTCCCTGTCCCAGGGTCTCAGTGAACGGAACATCGGGGCACCGAGAACACCAGCTCCTCAAATAAAGAGCTGCAAGCCGGAGCCCAGGAAAGCAGTGCTTCCCTCCTGCAGAACAGACACATGTCGGGGAAAGATAGGTGGGGCACGGAAGGTGGGCAGCAGGAGGAATCCCACCGCTGACGAGGTCTGTTCAACAAATAGTTGGCACCAGACACCATGCGCTCATCCAATCCGGGCTTGTCGGCTGTCCCCATTCCTCCGATGAGCCAGGCCACATCGAGCAGCACTGCAGCACTCAGACAGCAGAGTCCCGAGCAAAAGCGCTGGCCCACAAGGAAAGAACAGAAACACAGCGGGAACACCAGAGGGAAGGTTAACGAACCTTTCCCCAGAAGTTGATACGCTCTACTTCCTGTTACTTCCTTCAAAGTTTAGAAGGGCACTGGGAAACACTGAAACTTATGTCCAGGATTTATTGGGTTAAAATGTGTAAGCCAACTCCCACTCATACTCAGTGGTTTTCAAACTTTACTATACTTAAGGATCACCTGAGAATCTTGTTAAAAAATGCAAAATACTTGAGCCAAACCAGATTTTTACATCATAGCAAAATCGTGAGTTAATCTTTGGCCCAGGAAGCTGCACATTTTCAAATACTCCAGGTGACTCTGATGCATGTATTTCACGGACCACAAAGCAGTGAAGTCACTGCCTTACTTCTAACAGAGAGAGCCTTGCTGATACCAGGTTATCATCCACCTGGCAGATAAATGCCCAAGGCTCCCCAGTATGCCTAGGGGACAAATTCTCCCTTTTCAGAGGTCCATGCGGCAATCACACGAAGCCGCTCACACCAGTACACTCACATAGCTCCTCACATTATGTCTGAGAAGTTGCAGCAAGACCAAGAAAAACCAGTAACATTTCTGAATTCCACCTGGAAAAGCAGTAGGGAAGTAAACAGTTCTCAAGCCTGAAAAGCTTCGAAACATTCTGGTACCTGAGTCCCACCTCAGTCCAAGGAAATCTCTGAGGGTGAGGTTTGGGCATTTTTTAGAAGCTCCCGCCCTGGCTGCCGTGGCTGCGTGGACTGAGCACTGGCCTGTGAAGCAAAGGGTGGCAGCTTCGATTCCCCGTCAGGTCACATGCCAGGGTTGCAGGCCAGGTCCCCAGTAGGGGGAGCATGAGAGGCAACCACACATCAGTGTTTCTCTCCCTTTCTTTCTCCCTCACTTAACCTCTCTCTAAAAATAAATACAATCTTTTTTTAAAAAAAGCTTCCCAGCTTTATACTGTGATATTTTACAGCTTTTACAGTAATATACTGTGCAGCTAAGGGTGAAAACCACCCATCTAAGGTAATATACTCTGTAGGGAGCATTATAGGAAATGTCTGCTGATTTCTAGTCAACCAAACCTGGAAAAGTCATTATTTAAGTGATGCTTCAAGATACAGATCTTTTCCACAGGGCATATAATGTGACTTTACTAAACCAAGGTTTTTCTAAATAGAAATTCATTATTCTGCAGAAATATGTCTAACTCAGATATGTGCATCATATAAAGTCTCCTTTTTTTTCTTTTTCTTTTTAAGATTTTATTACTTTATTGTTGTTTATTTACAGTTGTCTGCATTTTCCCCCCTCCACTTCCCCCCCACGCCAGCCAATCCCACCTCCTTCCCTTGCTCCTGCCCTCCCCCTTGGTTATGTCCATGTGTCCTTTATAGTGGTCCCTGGAAACCCTTCCCCGCACTGTTCCCTCCCCCCTCCCCTTTGGCCATTGTTAGATTGTTTTTAATTTCAAGGTCTCTGGTTGTATTTTGTTTGCTTTTTTTCTTAACCATATGATCTCACCTTTAACTGGAACATAACCAACAAAAGAATAAAGTCTCCTTTTCTTTATTCTCTTAACACTTTAGGACACTCAGGCTGGCAGCCCCAATTTCTTACACTTACCCCAGAGTTGCATTTGCTGGGCTGGAAATCCACTGTGGAAATCCACAAAGAGAATGAGCAGCAGAGTTTGTCCCTGAGGGTCCATGTTTTGAGACTGATGCCCCTCACTGGATTCCACCTGGTAACTCACGTCAGGAAACACCATGTCTAGGACAGAAGATATTACAGAGTATACCAAGATAAGTCCTCAAAATGCTAACTGAATAAAGAATCTATACGTCCAACAAAGAAGGGTCTGAGATCAATCTAAATTTGAACACTCCCTTCTCCTGACTCTCTGTCTCTCCGTCCACAGGATGGAAGCAAAATGATGGTGAGTCACAGGAAGAACATCACAGTAACAGCCAGGTGTGCAAAGCAAATCAAAGAGAGCTCCTTGGCACTCACTGGGAAGCATTATACAGTAAGTTCACGCATCCCTCATACGACTCCCTAAAGTAAGTGTTGTGAGTAAGAGGCACAAGTTGGAGTCCAGTCTGAGCTAATTCGTGTGGAACGCTCAACACGATGGCGTAGAAGCTATTTGGAAGCCCTTTCACAGACGAGGCATAGACAGGTTAGATACATCGCCCAACAGGAGGAGTAAGTGGTGAGATGGTTTAACACTGACTCCCAAAATCTGTGCTTTTAGACACATTAAATGGCACTTGTACTTCCCAGTAACCCGATGCCCTGCGGTCACTTTCTAGTACCTGTTCCTTCACAACATAATCGGCACAGCCCTAAATTCCACCCAGATCCATGTAGAGAAGTACCTCGGATTCCTGGTCTGTCCTTTAGAGCAAGGAGTGAGTGAGATATGGGGACATTTTCCACATTATTCATTTCCAAAGTTAACTGAGAAAGTTCAAGCACCACAAATTGAAAAAAAAAATAAAGGAAACCAACGAAGCACGAAAATAAAAGTGAAAGTGAGAGAAGATGTGGAGAGCCAGTCCTAGGGATTTAAAAATCCTGACGGCATGACATCCTGTTCAGACCAAACTCTTTCTTCACAAAACCACTTAACCTCCAGAGACCCTGTCCAAGGACGCCCTCCCTGCAGCCCACCCTCTGGAATAACTACCTACTCAAGACGAGAGAGCCTTGCTCCGAGGATTCCCTCCCCGGTAAAGACTCTGTCGTTCCCCCCGAGACCCTGCCCCATCTCAGGAGGCTTCAGTCTTCTCACGGCAATCGCAACCCTAAGCACCCCTTCCCAAATGTCACCTTCCTCCGGACCCAGTTGACCAGACCACCTTCCAAATTTCAAAGGGTTCTAGCTAACACAGTCAAGCTCAGGACTGTAAACTTCCTAGACATAAGCTCATGGCTGCGTATACCTGTTCACTGTGTTGTTGGTCCAGTTTTTAAGCATCCATCTTTCAACATGATTCACCCAAAACGAATCTGACTGGGCTCTCCATGAGTATTACAGCCAGGTTCCTAGGGTTATCACTAAGATTTATGCTCCTGCCTTGTATTTATGTGGTGTTTTAATTTTTCCTAAGTAATTTTATGTGGATTTTCTCATCTCATTAGGAAACATTTCTCTTCCACAATAGTTCAAAAGTGTAATTGCTCCCTTACTAACCTTTGTAAAACCCCAGAGCTGACAGATGGAGATACAACAGAAACCCTCTGAACAAGTCCCTACAAGATGAAGGCCACTGGCTACTTCAAGGGGATCAGAAATATAGGAGGCAAAAGAAGTGACAGGAGACCCAGCATCAACACGTAATGGAAAACCAGCGAGGATCTGACGGGGCACTGCTCTGGCCACCATGTGCCCCACTCCAAGCGGACTCTCAAATGTACACCTGCTATTTATATTTCCTAGCACTTTTCTGATAGCCTCCAGTTTTCTTTATTCCTGTGCAAAGAGAGGGAGATATACCTCTATCCAGATTGAGATCGCAATTGGGCACCATACACAAGTGGTATTTCTTCCAGTCAATGAAATAAGAGATATCTCTGAAGACAGTAGTAATTGACTGTTCCTGGCTTGGCAATATCAGAGGCAGACCTGAAGGTCCATATAGAAATATGTAGAGGTGCTAAAGAAAACTTCCAAATTTTAGGTTTTTTATGAATATGTATTCATTTGCATAAAACAAACATAACATTAACCTGTTTCACACTCCCAGAAATAAACTAGTGTGCTAGGCAACACAACTTATGTGTTAATCCTTTTACACATTGAAGATAGGTGTCAGATACCAAAGATAGATCCACTAGAATCCTCAGAAATTTATTCTGGCTTTAATGTGTGTGAGCTACAGGTATAGTATTAGTACAATTAGTTATTTATTCATCCTACTCATCCAATCATAGATTTGAGTGGTACCTCTAATTAAACACTGTACTAAGTTCTGGGGATACAAAGATGCATACCGAGATTTAAGACTTACCTTCAAGTTATCATATACATAGTATGAGAGACACATGTAAAAACCAGTAAACTGTAATACAATGTGATATATGTTTATATATAGATAAATATATACATATATATGCACATATACACACACACACAAAGGAGTATTTTCCAGTAAGTTTTCTAGTATATTCTGATTGAGAAGGAAACTCCTCACCTTCTCTCACTCTATAACCAAGACAAAGAAGCACAGGCCCCAGAAATGGTTTCCTTGCTCTTGACTTCCCATTTCCATTCCCATCCTCCCTCTGACCCAAGGTTTCTCAATCTCAGCACTACTGACACTTCAAGCCAAATAATTCTTCGTTGTGTCTGGCAGGAAGAGGGCTGTCCTGTGCATCGCAGGGTGTTTAGCAGCGTCCCTGGCCTCTACCTCTCCCTCCATTCAGGACGATCAAAAATGTCTCCAGACATTGCCAAATGTCATCTGAAGGCAAAATTACCTAGTTATGAACCACCGCCTAACATTTTTGTCCCCTGAACCAAAGTAAAGAGACCATATATTTTTCTTTATTTTTCTTTGTTTTCATTTTTGTAATAGGATAAACACAAGGCATTGAGTGTGAATATTATCATTCTTACCCAGGAGGCACCAGGGCATTATGAAAAGTCACAACAGAACACAGTTGGCAGTGCCCATAAAGAAGTGTCCTTCATAGACCCAAGAACATGAGCTAAGGCCAACACATTCTCTGCTGGAGCCAGGAGAGCTTCGAGGGGCTCAAACTCGAAATAAGAGTGGGGTATCTGCAGAGTCAAAATATGTGATTGGCTTTTAATCGGATTAACCACTTACATCTCATAAGAATATCACTATGGTCAGGTTTAAATATACGATCTTGTTATCTGTTTCCCATTTGTTCCCAGGACTCTGTTTTCCTTTTTCTCTCTTCTAGTCTTCGGATTCTATGTTGATTGGACATATTTTATAATTCCATTTATCCCCCTTTGCTTATTTGTTATAACTATTTGCTGTGTTAATTTAGGGATTATTTTAGGCTTTATAATATACAACTTTAACATCACAGTCTACCTTTGTGATATGGTAACAGCTGACACGCAGACGGCATGAGAACCTTTCAACAACGTACTTCCCTCCCTCCCCTCCTCACCTTTGTACAATTGTCAGGCACTTTACTTCCACATATGTTACAAGCCTTCTATGCTGTTGTAATTTTTGCTTTAAACAATTACCTTTTAAGATTTTAAAAACTGGGCAAAAATCTTCCATATATACCCAGATAGTTACTATTTCGAGTGCTCCTCTTGATTTGAGTGGGCCCAGAATTCCATCTGGTATTATTTTCCTCCTGCCTGAA
>VMDR010002199.1:0-98095 GCA_007922815.1 Macrotus californicus
GTCACAAGGTATTTTCTAACTTCCCTTGTGATTTCTTCTTTAATCCATCATTGACTTTTGTAATACCTATATTTTCCAGTTATAAGACGTATAGTCGTCAGAATTTCCTTGAATTTCCTATTAGTTTGCAAGCCTTCATTACAGGATTAAGTGTACATCAACCCTTATTTTGTTCTCATGCACTTTCTCACGTCTAAATCACAATTAAATATTATTTGGAAACATTTAACCTTCTACTTTAACATTCTAAATTTATAAATAAGGAAGAAGTCAGGGTCCTCCACCCAAGGTGGAGACGTAGGTAGACACACTGCCTCCTCACACAACCAAAGAAGGACAACAGATTTAAAAACAAAACAACAATCAGGAAGAAGTCGGGATTTTGGTTTCTAAAATAAGATCACCAAGTTAGAAATTTGGCTAAAACTTGCAGTTATGTTACAGTTGACCACCAAGATTTAACGTGAATAAGATGTCAGCTGTGTATTTCTAGTAACCAGATTTCAGAGAGTGACTTTTCCCTGTTAAAGACATCTGGGTTAACAGCCATAGAAACTGCTTTGGCCCTTGTACAATTTTTACTTGAGAATTTCATCTTTTCCTCG
Source organism: Macrotus californicus (assembly GCA_007922815.1). Lineage (NCBI taxonomy): Eukaryota > Metazoa > Chordata > Mammalia > Chiroptera > Phyllostomidae > Macrotus > Macrotus californicus. Next base: position 606 of record VMDR010002199.1, read on the forward strand.
TTAAAAGTTTATTAAAATCAGATGACCTTTATATGATTATGTAAGATAAATGATTCATTAGTTGGAATTTGTGAGTCAATTTTTAAGAAGTAAGCTATTATGCTTAAACTTGCAGATTATTAATAACTAAATATTAACACTATGATTTGATATTAAATTTCTGTAAAATTTGGGGAAGAAACAGAAAGCATTAGATGAAATTTTTAACATACCCTCTCAAAGAATCTCTTGAATGTAGAACACTTAATTTGATATAAAATTGAAACTTTAGTTACGTGTTTTTATAATTTTGAAAATGGTATTTTACAACTTTTTTTAATGTCCAAGTTTGGCACAAGTTTTCCCTAATAATAATAGTAGTGATGATAACAGCAGTTACCATGGGCTGGCTGTCTTCCATACAGCGTGCTAAATTCTTTGCCTATGTTTATCATTCAGCCCTCACAATAGCCAAACGAACTAGGCCATGTTTTCATCCCCACTTTTTTAATAATGATCAGTCTTGGTTCAGTGTCCGTTCCCATCATCGGCGCATTCTTGAGCCTTTTACGTATGTTTATGTGTGCACCATCATTTCTAATATTTTTATAACCATTTTAGAAGTTGGAAAAGTGAAGGAGCTGAAATGAATTGTCCCTAGACACCTAGCTGTAAGTAGTGGAGCCAGGATTAAAACCAGGGTTCCCCTGACTTTAAAACCTGTGTTCTTCACTATTACGATTGCAGCAAAAGCTTCTTTGATCATCCCAGATGAAAGGATTTACTTTTCTTTCTCTTCTCTTACTCTATTTTTCTTCTTAGCATGTGTATTTTTTATTTATTGTCTGTCTATTTTTTTCATGGTTCCCCTGAAACAGTTCCGAGGGTAGAGCACAATAAAAATTGGTTGATTTTTGAACAAATGAATATAATCACTGTGTTATATATGCAACCTGGGTGTACATCATTACAAAATGTCATAGATTTGGTGTTTGCTGTCCTTATGCTGTTTTTCCTTAGTGTCCCCGTATTAGTAAAATCATTAGTGTGCCTGTTGCTAAAATATTGAAGTTGAATTAATGTAAAAGTAGTTATTTTATGCTTAGGAAAAGTAACTTATTCAATTGTTCTATCAACTTATAACCAGGAAAATGCTTTTTATTTTTAAATTAACCTCTTTTTAATAATTGAAATTTGTTTTCTAGACTGTTATCTCAGTGTATGGAATATTTTGATCTGAGGTGCCAGTTATTAGATGATCTGACAAGTAAGTAAATGTCTAACTTGGATGTGTGGGGGAGGGGTAGTTTGGAGGGAGTGGGAAGGAGTAGAAAAGAAAGCCAAATGGACGTTTCTAATTCTGACTTAATGTATCTCAAATGTGAATGAGATTATAATTATTATTTGAAGTTGAATTTTATTTTCCTGAAAATAGCATGTAAACCCATGTGCCAGTGTTATATATCCAATCGTCATTGTGTTGAGAAGATTTGTTGATTTTGAAGATTGTCAAAGACTCATACTTTAATTACGCTGATACAGAACTATTAGGAATAGCCTTTCTCTCTAATGTAGTCAATTCTGACAATTTTTTCAAGGCTGGTTGTTGAAAGAAAGAGGAATACCTTTCTGATAGTAATAGAGGTGAGTGACAGAAGTAGACACAGGACCTCGTATCCAGCGCCAGTCCAGCTCTGGCTGACCCTGAAGTATCCCTTCTTACCTCCCATCTGGGACCCTGGTTGCTTGTGGCTTACAGTGCAGTGAAAATAGAACATGACCACTCCTCTCCATCCCAGTCCCAACTTCCAGTGTGGAATCTTGTTTAAATCCTTGTTTGGAGGGGAAGGGAGATACTTGATACAAAAGGTCAGAGAAGTACTCTTGAGTTTGGCGTATTGTTTGGAAACCTGGACTCTGCTGCTGTACTGTTGACCTCTGCCCTTTGCAGAGCTCTGCCCTCTCTTGGCTTAGGTGACACTGCAGGAGCACGGCTCTCCCCATACCCTTTCGCCTCCTGCTTCCCCGCAAACCATGAGCTTCTTTGAAACAAGGATTGCCTCTTTCATCTTAAATCCCTACCATATAGCACCGAGGAAGCACTCAACAAAGTTTGGTTTATGACTGAGAGAGCGAGGGAGGGAGGGGAATGAGCCTTCGTAGTCCTGTGGGCTGCAGCTATCACCTGCTATTTGTTAATGACAGGTTTGGGGGTGTGTTTTGAGATCAATGAAGTGAAAGATTGGGGCTTAACTTTGCTTACTTTAATTCAGGACTTTGACTTCATGAAGGGAAATCCTTCTTTCTGAGAAATGGATTTTTTTTTCCTTAGCTTCAGAAATGGAGCAGTTAAGAATCAGCCCAGCTACCATGCTCGAAGACGAGATTACTTGGCTGGATAACTTTGAACCTAATCGCACAGCTGAATGCGAGACCAGTGAAGCAGACAACATCTTATTGGCAGGACACTTACGGCTCATTAAGACCCTTCTTTCACTCTGTGGGGCAGAAAAAGAGATGCTGGGTAATTACTGCTTCATGTCGTCGTGTGACAGAATAGCTCGTTTTCACTTACTGCCGCAGTATTGTGTGTAGCTGGGAGAGTAAGACAGGCGCTGAGCGTTGCGTAGAAAGTTGCCTCTTCAGACAATGGGAGGCTGTCTGGGCCAGCCTGACAACTGTGAAGTGTGTCCTACCGGCGTCACTGAACTTACAGAGAGTTGTGCAGCGTTCAAAAGAGTCGGATCACATAACTTCTTAATAGCAGTAAAAACTGCAATCCAAAATAGGTCTTTCTCTTTTGCTCTTATGTACTTTGTAAAATACAATCTATTGTATATCTTACTTCTCTTAAGGGTAATTTTCATCTAGAGAGGCAAGCCCCCAACCACCACTCCGGGTGATGGATGAGTCTCCTGGGGTACACATGTAATTTGTAAAAGCACATTTAGTACTATAATTGTATTCAGAAAACAAATGAAAACATAACTTATCACTTTTATCATACAAACTAAACTCTATAAAAATCTTCTTGGCTACTGGGGATACATAGAAAAGAGTGATTCTAAACACGGGTAAGAAAGGCAAGTCATTTTTACCTGATGAAAGCAAGATATTAAAAGTTTCAGAACCCTTTATGTGGACTCCCCTGTGCCCAAAGTATGATTTATTCACTCAAACCATCTACCTTGTGGTGTTTTTGGCATTTGTATTTCTAAAGTGAAATTTTGACTCCTTTCACTCTGTTGTCAGCTCATAGAGGAAGGTGCCCTCATTTGTCCATCTTTGTATCCTGTTCCCTGATCCTCCCAGCCATCACTACTTCTCTGCCCCAAGAGCTTTGTCAAAAACTAAGCATTAAAGTAAATTGAATGTCCTGCTGTTGGGTGGCCTTGGGTGCCTTTACCTTTGCTGCTCTGATAGGAAAGTGCAAGACAGGATCTTGAATTAAAATGTGTTCATCCTCAACATGAATGTTATGCTCTATTCCAGGTTCATCACTCATTAAACCATTGTTAGATGACTTCCTTTTCCGAGCTTCTAGAATTATTTTAAATAGTCATTCTCCAGCTGGCAGTGCCGCCATCAGTCAACAGGACTTTCATCCAAAGTATGGAAAATGCACGTTGTGTTCAGTTTGGGTAAAAATTCTAATTTGAAACATTAGTCCAAAAAGAGTTTCTTAACTTGGAATATATCTTCTACCTTGTGAGTGTGTATAGCTTGTAAGATATTATCCATTATATTTAAAAAATGCATGTAAAGAGGCTCAGGATAAAGAGCCTGCCTGGCACACAGTAAGCGCTGAGCAAGTGTACTGGTACCATTTCATCATCAAAACGGAAAAGTAAGTAATGATGGGGTTAACTTGGTCAGTAGCAAATTCCAGGAGAAACTGAGGTGGTGAGAATATAGTCCAACGTAAAAGTCAGTGGGCTTTGAGTCTTGAGGGTTTCTTCTAGGAGAAAAGCGTAGGTGCTTTCGTGCATGAGCCTTGTGATTTGCTGAGTATTGACAGTGTCCTGATAATTAAAACCGTTAATGATTGATTACTGTGGTAATTTTAGAATCAATTTTTGTATTAGTTTCTGTGGGTAGGAATTTGGGAGATCCTTTTGTAATGCTAACCCTATTTGGGTGATGTTTATACTGTTGGAGATAGGAAATGATTTGCTCTGAATATAACTCGGTTCTTTTCTCAAGAAAACCAAAGTTAACTGAGTGATCCTGAAGAAACAGGATTTGGTATTTAACCAGTGAGAAAAAATTCCCACATTATCTCAGTGGTTAGTGAAATGAGTAAGGCATAATAAGCAATATTTAATATAATCTTAAGTGGAATCTTAGATGTGAATATTTCTCTATTTAGAGATTCCTTATAAGCAAAAATTTGTTCTAGGCAATAAACCTTCATTAGAGCTCTTGAGGTGTCCCGTAGGCTCTGAACTTCAGTCTTATCCCCGCCCCAATCTTGTTCTGGAAGATTTGGTGCTAGCTTCACAGGAATCTTGTCAAAACAGTAGAAATACATGAGTGTATCAATTTTTAGTGAACAGAGAAAATAAATCTGCAGTTCTACTGAAATTTTTATTCATATGAATCCTTCCCTATTTATTAAAAGTAAAACTTCCATTCACAAGGAATTTTTTTTAAGTCATATACAGTGCCTTGCATAGAAAAGGAAAGAAACATCTTATTTTATCTCTCCCCAGTGCACTGAATGGTGTCCATTTGCCATAATACCACCCAGCCTTTTCCCACCTAAATCACAAAGCCAAAGAGATTTAAAATACACAGAAACTCTTTTTACAAGCAATACTATTCTTACATCACACTAACAACAAAAGAACTTCTTAATGTTTAGCTTGTGTATTTGATACCTCCTCTGCATTCTCTACCGGTCTTTGGCAACCCAGAAGCCATGGCCGTTGTCCTCGCTGCCTGGCATAGTGCTAATCTGAAAGCCTCACATCCCTGTCTGGAACACATCTCTACACATGAGTGTTTCTTTCAGAGGTTGGATGTCCTCTTTTCTGTGTATCCTTCCTAACCTGTGACCTCAGTATCGCAAGGTTGGCTTAAGTGACAGTGAGAAATTATTCTTTATCCCCAAATTGATTTCCATTAAAGGTGAGCAGTTTAAACAGATTGATTGAGCAAAGTATGTATTTTTGTCTCCTTTTTTTTTTTTCCAGCAAAATGGAAAGTTGATTAGTGTCCTTGAAGAATTTTTTTTATCTGTAGGCACATATAAAATGTTTATGGGCATCTATTCTGATTTATATAGCTTTATTTTTCTGCCATTTAGATATTTGAATTTCAGGATGATATCTACAAAAACCTGTCTTGCTACTTACTTTAATTGAAAGACAGTTATTCTTATGTGTGGTTTGGTAAAATTTTCAGACTCTTTATCCTGTATTCTTGCTGATCTACCCCATAGATAAGAATACTCTGGAACCATAAATGAAAGATTTTGCTATTTTGCCATCCAGCCAAGAAGATCCTTAGCTCTAAGCCATACTCACCCTGCAGTTTTTATGGCCTCCTCTTTGTTAGGTCAGCACTGCCCACTAGATTTACTGGAGTTCTACCAGCAGACCTGACTCAACCTAACTGTTTGGGGAATTTCAGCTCTGATACTTTCATTTCAAAAGTTGGTTTAAATTAATGAGCAATTTCAGTAGGTTATTTATTTTTTAATTCACTTGTGTCTTTTGTTTTTAGGTGTAGTACAGCGAATAGCCGATTGGCCGCCTATGAAGTCCTTGTAATGTTGGCTGATAGCTCACCTTCAAATCTTCAAATTATTGCAAAAGAACTACTTTCTATGCATCATCAACCTGACCCTGCTGTTACCAAGGAGTTTGATGTACGTTTCCTAGACCTTGAGGCACTTAACTTTTTTAGAGTGGTCTCTTAAACATAGAATTTTTAAAACTATGTTTTCATTTTTCTAAGCACAAAGTCAGTATTATTCTTTTGCTTATTGTGTTGACATACTCAAACCAGCTATAACCTACAGTGTATCACTAAATGCTACCCTTTTCATTAAAGAGGATACATTTTCAAGTCAGTTGATAATTACTCTCAGTAAGAAGTAGCATTTCAGCCTGTTTTTAGTGAGTTTGTGCTTGGCCAGGCACTAGAGACAAAACTCAAACAGTGGCTGTCATTCTATAGTGGTGCTCGGTTAAGTTCAGCTAAGATTCATTGAGTATACTATGTGCTAAGAGGCGTGTTGGGCTCTCGGAGCTCAAAAATAAAGATTGATCCCAGCCTCAAGGTCAGTGTGTAATGGAAAAGACCCATAAACAGATGATTTCAATGTAATGTGACAAATTTTAAGATAGAAGTGGGTCCAAAATGCTCTACTAACATATACTTCACCACCAGGTGGTAGTGTCTTAGGAGGCTTCTTAGAAAAAATGAAGTTCAAAATAGAGCCTTTAAAGACTGGTGAGCCGATGGAAAGCAAGGTGGCAAGGTCAGGCGGGCCACGTGGGCAGAGCTGTGGCGCCATGAAGCAGCACAGCACGTGTTGGGGTCTGCACGGAGAAAGCGAGTGGCAGGGGCACTGGAGTGCCACACCAGGGGTGGGAGGACACCTTAAAGCTGCTTTACATCCTCCACTAACATCCAGTCATTTGAGCTGAGTGTCATGAGACACACAGCTTAGGCAGGGAAGGAAGTGGGAGCAGGTGTTCTAAACAGAGGAAGTGGCACTTGCAAAGTAAATGTAAGGGCACAAATTAGGAACGGTTTTGGTACCAAAATGTTTAGTTTATAATGCTTATTTTATGCTCTGCTTTCATTTACATGCATTTATTTAATCAAATTGAAATGATAATTTTTTTCGTAAGTCAGATTATATCAGCATAATGAAGAAAATGTCATATATAAATACTTATGTTTTTAGCACTATTATAAACCAGTTTTCCTTATTTTGTAATTTTATCTATGCTTTGGACTACAAATAAATTACAGTGCTAATTAGATCTGAGAAATCACCCTGTTCTAAGTGTATGTCGAATATTGAGACATATGTAATGCATTTCTTTCTCTCCAGAAGATCACAGGGTCTTGTCAGTCGCTTAGTCATTACATGGGTACAGACACCTGATGTAGGCAGATAACATGCTTCCGGCCATGGCATCAGAATCGGGGTTCTGCTGTGATAGCATTTAGAGTGTCGTCACAGTCCCCTTCTCCACTTGAAGAGGTGCCGTCTCGAACCTCGTCCAGGATGCCTTTTCTTGGTTACTTCTACCTAGAAAAGCACTGTGCTGGAATCTACATTATTATAAAACAACTTTAAGTGAAATGCTAAGGCATTTACCTATTTTTTTCATTGGTGTGCCTATTAGAGGAATTTTAATAGAAGAGTGTTACTTTCTCCAAAAAGAAAAGAAGGAATATGTACCTTCCTTGACCATCTTAGACTGGTCAGGATTCTTCATAGTAAACATTTCATAGAACACTATTCCTTTCTCCCTGCCCCCCCCCCCCAGAGTACTACTCAATTTGTAAATATATATTAGTATGTTTACTTGACTAATGCTCACCTACCCTGCTAGATCATGAGCTGCTTTGAGATCAGAACCAAGACATTTTTGCTCTCCCTTGTATCCTGGCACAGTTTCTGGCACATACACAGTGGACTCTCAATAAATGTGCTGAGTGATAAGTGGCTGGGTGCATGACTGCATAGCAGATTAAAAATGCATGCTGTGTGCTGTGTACTTTACGAACTAAAAAGAAACATTGAGACTAGTGTTTTGTCATTGTGTTAGCATCTGCAGAGGTACTCGTGGACATAGGTTTGCTAGCACGGCTCACAGCACACAGGATGGATAAATTTGAGCATATCTCCCTTCCGCTTGCACATCTCATGCAGCTATTGAGAAGTGTGCAGGTGGCAGAGATACTAACTCTGTCCTGTTTCTCCTCCCCTCTCTCCCAGTACCTGCCCCCAGTGGACAGCAGGTCCAGTGCGGGGTTTGTGGGGCTGCGGAATGGTGGTGCCACGTGTTACATGAACGCCGTCTTCCAGCAGCTCTACATGCAGCCTGGGCTGCCCGAGGTGATCTTCCTCTTTCCCACTTGGTGTAATAAATAACGTGGACATTGCCAGAAATGGCTCCACATTCACATAAGGCGTTTTGGGGGTTACCAAAATTAGACAAACTTAGGGATCTTCAGTGGCTTCTGAAATATGTCTAGACAACATACTGCTTATAGTCATACATTTTTATACATCAGCTGAGATAATATGTTGCATGTTTGACAGATGGATTTGACGTAATGTGATTTTTGAACTCCTAAGTTGTTCTCAAATTCCACTCCATAAAATGACTATCGTTTTTAGATTTCAGAAATATTTAGGCTCTATCATCAGTACTTTATAATAGTGTACTACTGGGTTGTGATATAGCAGTAAGTGGTTTGAGAGCATTCTATGTCACTGTGTCACACTTCTCTCTTGTAAGAGACTCTAGCAGTTACTAGTTCCAGTTTTTCATAGTCCAGCAGAGGCTCAAAGACGTGACTTGTTTAGATCAGACCAGCTAGAAAGTGTCGAAGCTCAACAGTGCAGAGTTATAGCCACATCCAAGCACACATAGCATTCTGATGGAACAGTGTGCGTGCGTACATGTACGTAAGTCAAGGTTTTCTGTGAGGCAGCTGAGTACTGCTAACTTAATGCTGCTTCTTTCTTCTCAGGCACTACTTTCAGTGGATGACGACACAGACAATCCAGATGACAGTGTCTTCTACCAAGTGCAGTCTCTCTTTGGGCATTTGATGGAAAGCAAGCTACAGTATTACGTGCCTGAGAACTTTTGGAAGGTATTTTACCAGTAGCTCTTTTTTTGGTTTGTTGGGGTTTGTCTTTTTACTTTTTTATTGAATTACTGGGGTGACATTGGTTAATAAAATTATAGCGGTTTCAGGTATGCAATTCCATAACACATCATCTGTGTATTGTATTGTGTGTTCAGCACCCCAAGCCAAGTCTCCTTCCATCACCGTTTATTCCCCCTTACCCTCTTCTGTGTCTCCCCAACCACCTTTTCCATCTGGTCACCTCGCACCTGTCAGAAAGGCTATCAATAAATCAACAAACAAGGGCTGGCGAGGATGTGGAGAAAAGGGAACCCTAGTGCACTGTTGGTGGGGATGCAGACTGGTGCAGCCACTGTGGAAAACAGTGTGGAAGTTCCTCAGAAAACAACTTCACCAGTAACTCTTTAGACTTAAAGATCTTAGATGGAGTGTGGCTATGTTCTTTCTCTACTGATAGTTGTCTCTTGTCTTTGTTAACTCCAGACTAATCCCATTGCCAGCAACCTGTCTGTCTATACCATTCCTCCTGAAATTGGTTCTTGATTTCTAATGATTAGAATGTTTAGTCATTTGTAATTTCTAGGGATTTGCTAATCTTAACTTTCTGTATATTTCTCACCATTCTTTTTTTAGCTGTTTGAAATATTTGTTGAAATCACTCCTCAGAACCTATGCCAGTTTCACTCATGCCTCTAAATAAAGAACATTCTCTTTTTAACATTGATCTACTGTGTTTCCCAGGATGAGTAACGTGTACTTTCTTGCATAGGTCGGGTAGTTCTCAGAGAGGAAGGAACTCTGTTTGATGCATGGCCCTAGATCTCATCCCGTGTGGTTTCACAAGCTTCGGAGGGTTACAGGGGGACCGGAGAAAAGCATGGGTGGCTAAACACAGTCACGTCTCACTTCATTAAAAACCCCCATATTTCATTAGTGAACTCAAGTTTTTAGAATGCTCTGTTACATTCTTTTTCTACCATATCCAGAAATTGCAACTTTTCCTTTAACAACATATTTGATTCTTGTTACATAGATTTTCAAGATGTGGAACAAAGAACTTTATGTGAGAGAACAACAGGATGCATATGAGTTCTTCACTAGCCTCATTGATCAGATGGATGAATATCTTAAGGTAGAAAAGTTTTATTTTCCCTCTAACCCCCTCAAACTCAAGTACATGAGGAGCACTTAAGATTTGGGACTGCTGTGAAACTGACAAGTCAGAAATTGATCATCTTGAATACCGCAACTGTATTTCTTCTGGGTGTGAACATCAAACATACACAGATGACTGAAGTTACAGATCCCTTGTTAATTCATCTAACACTCGATAAAGCGTGTAATTCTTCGTTCACACTCCGTAAAACAGCCCTTTGTGTCTGTGCACCCTCACGTGTACGTGTGGGAGTAGGCACTGGGGAGCTGACGGCCCCGGGCAGAGCCCTCTTGCTTCGGCGAGAGAGCGAAAGGACTAGGCTAAACGCTGTTTGTGGTGACGTTTACACCCAGAGCTTTCTACCTCTGTCCAGTAAAACATGCGACAAGCTTCCTGAGTGATACTGTCTGCTAAGTGACAGGCAGCCTCCCATCGCTGCCGACATGTGCCTCTCTTCTCATCAGTAGGCACAATTTATCTACTTTTTAAAAAAAAAAATAACTTATAAATCCACATTCCATCCGCAAGAGAAAAGAAAAGATTGTGGAGAGTCGCTACTAAGGTGGTAATGGTGGCATGGAGAGAGGGATCAGAATCGCCCTTGCCATTGGCTCTGACTGGCCCTCTCCCTCCTCCTCTCCTGGTAATCTGCGTTACTCTGATAGTGAGTCCGTCGGCCTAGAACCCTTTCCTTAGTTCTAAGATTAAACTGCCGAGACGACTTATTTAATTTTGGTGGTTAAATCGACATCTGTGCTTTAGCTTAGGTAGGTCTAAATAAAACTGTATTAACAACCTATTAATTCTAAGTGTATCAACTAAAATTTTAACTTTTTATTCCAACAGAAAATGGGGAGAGACCAAATTTTTAAGAATACTTTTCAGGGCATCTATTCTGATCAGAAGATCTGTAAAGACTGTCCTCACAGGTTAGTGGAGATACAACATTAAAAAATTATCGTTATTTTTTTTAAGCGACTCTTCTAGTAGACTGTGAATTTTGCATTTGTTGAGAGGCTCGCAGATAATGTCTCAGTGAACCTGTGAGTACTTACTGAGTTAAATTTCCGTGCTGTTAATTTCTAAAGTTCCTTTGTTGAAATTCATATTTTAAGTAATTCTGAAGTATCAAAAATTGGTATTTTTATTTGGTAGTGTACTTTTTAAAGGGTGAAGGAAATTATTGTTAATTTCACTGATTGTGACCGTAGTTCTGTGTATAATCTCAGGTAATACTTTCAAGACTTTCAAACCCCGTTGTTGATCAGGTTTCTGCTATTCCTTAATCAGATACGAGCGAGAGGAGGCTTTCATGGCTCTCAATCTAGGAGTCACATCTTGTCAGAGTCTGGAAATCTCTTTGGACCAGTTTGTTAGAGGAGAAGTTCTAGAGGGCAGTAATGCGTATTACTGTGAAAAGTGTAAAGAAAAGGTACTTCATTTGCCCTTTTTATAAAACGAGATCAGTTTGTTATTCATGTACTTGTGTTTTTATGTAAGATCGATTTTAAGTTCCTGTCGTCACTTCCGTTCACACGGGTGGGGAAGGCCTGTAGAAGTGTGTGACCTTTGTATTGATTGTGTGGCTGTTTCATTTTCTCCAAGGCAATAATTGGGTTTTGCTTTTTTCTTCAGAGAATAACAGTCAAAAGGACCTGCATTAAGGCCTTACCTAATGTCTTGGTCATTCACCTAATGAGGTTTGGATTTGACTGGGAGAGTGCGCGCTCCATTAAATACGATGAACAGATAAGGGTAACTTTAATGTTTTCAAATTTCATTTCAAGTGTGAAAGGCTCTGGTCTCAGCATTCTGAGGAATATGCAGCCTTTTGTCTTAGCCACTGCCTCTAATGGAACTATATAGTGTTACCTGTAAACAGTGACCCTCATTTCTAGAAGGCACCCTAGTGTCAGCTGTGAAGTAAAATGCTTTTCTTACGCTCAAACAGGAGGTTACTTGTACTTTCCCAGAATTGGAGAGGTGGTCCTAGCTTAAACTAGGAAAACACACATCTCTCCTCCTTGTGTCTGACTTAAGTGGGTATGGCCGTATGTGTTACTGACCAACGTTAACGTACTCTTTTTTTGCTTTTAAATAGTTTCCCTGGATGTTAAACATGGAGCCTTACACAGTTTCAGGAATGGCTCGCCAAGATTCATCTTCTGAAGTTGGTGAAAATGGACGAAGTATGGATCAGGGAGGTGGAGGGTCCCCACGAAAAAAAGTCGCCCTCACAGAAAACTATGAACTTGTGGGCGTCATTGTGCACAGTGGGCAGGCACATGCGGGCCACTACTACTCCTTCATTAAGGATAGGCGGTAAGGCGTGCTCCCACCAGTCCCTGTCTGCCCTTCCGGGTCTCTCCTCCTCTCCCCCTCCTTCCTGTATCTCCCTCCGTGTTCCCTTCCCTCCTGTAAGTCTCTCCTCCACTGCCCGCCCCCCGGGAGCCTCTCCTCTGCATTCTCTGCCCTACTTTATCACCCACACTTATCACTAAGGTACAAAGAAGCTTTTGCACTGCTCTTTGGTCTTATTTCGTACTGGATTTTTAACACTTACTGTAACTGCTTTACCCCTTCAGTTTGAAAAGTCACTTTAGAAATTAAAATAACTTGCTATATTTTTCTTAGGTATTTTCAAATGGCAGTCACCTGCTATATTTATAGACAGCACAAAGAGATGAATCCTGGAGGCGGGATGCTTGTGTTTTATTATAACGTTTGTTTTATCTGTGGGCTCTAGGGGATGTGGAAAAGGAAAGTGGTATAAATTTAATGACACAGTTATAGAAGAATTTGACCTAAATGATGAGACCCTGGAATATGAATGCTTTGGAGGAGAATATAGGCCAAAGGTTTATGATCAAAGTAAGTATTTACAAATGGATATTTTCCATGAGCTTCACTTTTTTTTAGTTAGAATTTTCTATCAAACTGGTGTTTTTGCATAAAAATAGATTATTTTTAATGTACTGCTGCTCTAGGTATAATACATCCATGAACTCCTTGATAGCCAGAGGGGAAATGTTTAAGCTGCTTACAAAAATTTTTTTTAATAATTTCTTACGACAGCGTTGGGGGGATGTGGGAAAAGTGTAAGTTAAATGTAAGAAGTGAATATCAAAGAGAAACTAATGAAAGCAGAATTTCAGCCTTAAAAATAGTTTCAGAAGCCCTGTTGGTTCAGAAGTTCAGTTGGTTGGAACATTGTCCCATGCTCTAAAAGGTCTCGGGTTCCTTTCCTGGTCAGGGCACATGCCTAGGTTTCAGGTTTGATCCCTGCCTGGTCAAAGCACGGGAGGCAGCTGATCAATGTTTCTCTCTCTCTCTCTCTCTCTCTCTCTCTCTCTCTCTCTCTCTCTCTCTCCCTCTCCCCCTCCCCCCCCCATTAAAATCAATAAAAACATATCCTTGGATGAGGATTTTAAAAAAATAGTTTCCTTTTTACTTATATAGAGGTATGATTAATTAGAGAAGACATTTCTAGCATCTGTGTTTTTAAAACCAAACTTACTCAGTGTGGCAAGGAATCTTTCCAGACCCCCACCCCAGGAGGAAAAGGATGAGGAAAAAATACATCACAAATCCAGTTAGAATTTTCTATTTAAAGAAGAAACCTTTTCAGAGACTTAGCATTTCTCAAACACAACTTTGAAATATTCTGGGTTCATTTTAAAATTTCTGTCTGTATTAGGTTCACTGAATTAGATTTGATATACCATGGTTGTCATGCATCTAATGGTAGTAACCTCTAATGGCTGAGTATAGTATTGTTGCCAAAATTTACCTGAATTTGGCTGTTCTGTGCGGAAGTGAGTGAGGCCAATTGTAATCCCATCCTGGGCCACAGAAGTTATTTTTAAATGTTACTTGCTTTTTGATTAAATTTAGACTTGCCTGGGAATATTGCCTTCTTTCCCTTACTCTGTTACCATACAACTCCCCCCCACCCCGCTCCCTGCCCCTCTGTATCACCTTCTGAGTAACTCTAAGCAATACTCTAAAAAGACACACATTTTACTTATACTTTGCATTTAACAAATTTAGTAAGTAGTTACTTGCTGGATTTATGGGTTCTTTATTTTAGATTACCAAGACACAAGAAACCTTTTTGTTTACAAAGACTTCTTTCTTGTCTTGTTATAAAGCAAACCCATATACTGACGTCCGCCGAAGATACTGGAATGCCTACATGCTCTTCTACCAGAGGGTGTCTGATCAGAACTCCCCGGTGTTGCCAAAGAAAAGTCGGGTCAGTGTTGTGCGTCAGGAAGCGGAAGACCTCTCTCTGTGAGTGCCCTCTCCGTGCAATTTGCTGTGTGATTTCCGGAGGTGATGCTGTGATCTTTAGAGTGTTCTGCTTGGTCTTTAAATGTAATTGGCTAAGCGAGAGAGAAATTCTAAAAAGAAAATAAATAAATTGCTCTACCCTTTTTCTTCTTATCGCTACCTGCTCATTATTTCCTTAGCAAGAAGTTATTTTATATTTAGAAAAATGCATATAAATTATTTTATTCTAGAAGTGAAATTTTTTTCATCTCAGCGTTTATTGAATACACTCAAGTTCCGAGCATAGTAAGCCCTATTTCAGCACCATCAGAAAGGCTCTTTGTGCCCTGTTCCCTGTGAATTTGAATATAAATTACTGAATTATGGAAGTGTACATTTACTTGTTAAGCCTAGCACCCTGTTGATGTAGGGCTGTCAGGATGCAGGAAATGCTAAAACAATAGCCACTTTATATGACACAGTTTTGGTTCCTTCTCTCAGGTCAGCGCCGTCTTCACCAGAAATCTCACCTCAGTCATCTCCTCGGCCCCACAGGCCCAACAATGACCGGCTCTCTATTCTCACCAAGCTGGTTAAGAAAGGCGAGAAGAAAGGGCTGTTTGTGGAGAAAATGCCTGTTCGAATCTATCAGGTAAGAACTGTGTGAAGAAGTCGAAGGAAAAGTGTACATAGTGTCAGGGTCTGTCTCGTAGGCCCAGAAGTGCCCCACTGGTCATCTTGTGGGCTTGGTTGTGCCCACAGTGCCACATCTTACCCACCGTGTCACGAAACGTTCAGGTCCCAGAGGCAGCTGCAGACTCAAGATTGGCCACATCATCAGCACTTTCTGTGTGGCTGTAGGATGCCAAAAATAAAGAAGGAGAGGCCATGGGCAGTAAAGAAACACATTGCTAAAATTAACTTACTGTATCTGGAGAAAAAAATAAGTTAAATTTGGTAACTTGCGGTAAAACTAACGACAGCGATGACCACTAATTATTGAATACCTACTCTCTGCTGCACACTTTAAACAAATCCCCAATCCCTAAAACGCTCTGTGGAGTAGGTTTTCTTCCCATGTCTCAGATGGGAAATGAGGCTCAGAAAAGGAAAGATGACCTGCTAGCGTCTCTGAGACAGGATTAAAATTCAGAACTGTCCAGCCCCCATCCAGACTGTCCACACTAGGTAATCAGAAGCTAAGTAGCCAGACCAGGGAATGTGGGAGAAATGCGGAGTCTTTCACTAAGACAGATGGAGAGAGAGAGTTAAGCATCTGAATCGAGGAGGGCGTGGAGCTGGTTGTGCTTGGGAAAGCTCTATCTGTCCCTTCCTACCCAGTGTAATAGGTTAGAATTCACTTGTCTTTCACATGGTGGTTTTCCTGAATTTCCCAAAATGATTTGGTTTAATGAATAATAATTCACCTTTTTACAACTTCTTGTATACTGAAATGAAGATCTTCCTCTCTTTTTAAAAAAATTCAAAGCTTGAGTCTAGGGTTTTTATGAATCCTTTTTACCTAACGTATCACTAAAAATGTCTTCTAGGTGTTGAATTTTTACCCTGTTTCTTTAAAACAATTGCTAATTTTAAGCTATCATTTAGAATGGAAGGGCAGATAAAGTGCTTCCCAGATAAGGTCAAGTTAAAGGAGTTCATCATCACCAAGCCCTTATTAAATGAAATGTTAAAGGGACTGATCTAAGAAAAAGAAGATGATCAAAACTATGAAGAGTAAAATGACAACAAACTCACTGTTATTAACAACTGAACCCCCCAAAAAACAAAAACAAACTAAGCAAACAACTAGAACAGGAACAGAATCACAGAAATGGAGATCACATGGAGGGTTACCAGCAGAGAGAGGATGGGAGGAGAATGGGAGAAAAGGTACAGGGAATAAGAAGCACAAATGGCAAATACAAAATAGACGGGGGGAGGTTAAGAATAGATGGGGGAAGGAAATTGAGAAGGCAAACAACTTACATGTATGACCCATGGACATGAACTAAGGGGGGGAATGCGGGTCAGAGGGGGAGTGCAGGGCAGAAGGGAATAAAGTGGAACAGCTGTAATAGCATAATCAATAAAATACATTTTAAAAAATAAAATAAAATAATTGCTAATTTTCTTTTGTAGATGGTGAGAGATGAAAACCTCAAGTTTATGAAGAATAGAGATGTGTACAGTAGTGATTATTTCAGTTTTGTTTTGTCTTTAGCATCATTGAATGCTGTAAGTACTGGCTGGATTGGTACTGAAGAAAGAGTTATAAGAATTAGTATTTTAGCTAAAGTGTTCAGTGACTCATGCTCACTCTCGGTTGTTAGCCTTTAGATTAGATGCAGAAATATTCCCACAAATGTGTAACTTACTGAGTTATTGCCTGATATTAAAATATAGGCAATATTTGTAATGTACGATACAGATTGTGAACGGTCACGGGTTCCTACATACTGGCTTTTTTAAATGCTCTTCTTTACACTTGGTGATGACTCGAACAGTAGCCATGAGGTGGTATCAGTGGATATGGGGCTTTGTGGAGATTAATTTTTCCTAATTCGTAATCAGGTATTACCAGTACTTCCAAGCACGTCTCTTGATTATAACTTGCTAATGAGGGGGAAATTCCCTTAGTTTGTTGATAGGTCACCCAGCACCTTGTGGTCTAAGATTCTCCTTGGAGAGGGCTTCCCAAAGGAAATGAAGATGTCTTTCTTAACCTTCTTCAAAGTTTAACTGGAACACTTTCTGTAGTGAATGGGCCAGATTTTTCTTACGAGAAAATATATGTATTATGTAGCTTATAACAATGTGTAAAAATCTATAAAACCTTTGCGAAAAATATCCTCTCTTTTTTTCTCCCTACCTCAGACTAAATTAAAGCATCCGTACTACCCTTGCATGGCAAAGGTAAGCTTACAGCTTGCCATTCAGTTCCTTTTTCAAACTTATTTACGGACAAAGAAAAAACTCAGGTAAGAAGTGATATGTTTTAAGAGCCGTGGCACAAAGTGCTGATTAATTCAATTAAAGTTGAATTTATAAATTCAACTTTTTAAATCATTGTTTTAGGTGATTGGAAACTACCTAATGTACTCAGATGATTAATGGCTCCTGTCTTTAAGGAATTTCTAATTCAGTAGGAAAGATAGGTTAAACAGGCAGTCACCGCGACGCAGGGCATAAATGTTGTGCATCTTTGGAAACTGGGCAGAATCCTGTCCAGATACAGGGGTCAGGTTGGCATTAAGACGCTGATGTTCTCGGAGGATTTTGAAAGGCAGAAGAGAGGAACAAATATTCTAGGTGGAAGGGAAGAACCTGAGAAATGGGGAAGACCTGCCCAAGGAACTGTGAACAGCTCACGTTTTACTCCTCCGTTTAAGGAACTCATTTGAAGTGAGATGGAGTACTGGGTTTGGGTGAGCTCAGGGAGTGCCCTGAGTGCCAGGGAAGGGAGGGTGGGCTCTGTTCAGTGGGAGCTCACGGAGGGTTTTTAAACAGGGTTAGCGTGTTCGGAGTGACGCCGCAGAAACTCAAGACTTTGACACTGCATGTTAGTCATCGTCGGTTTTTCTCTTTAGTGGCTGGTGAGGCGCGTGACACGCAGACCCTGGGCAAATGGTTGTGGGAGGGAGGAGAGCAGTTAGGGGCTGGTTTGTAGGAAGAAGCAAGAAGGGGAGGCTCAGGGTGAGGACCAGTTAACAGAAGACATGAACGTCCTCGATCCTCTTTCCTCTAGCACACTCAGTTTCTCCAAGTATTGAGAGGTTTTTGGAAAGATTTTGCAGTCCAGAAACTCTTGAAATAACAAAAACAATGACACTTTATTTTATGGCTAATAATTAAAGACATATTAAATGATACCAGTTTTTATTATTTGATTCAAAAAGAAGAAATAATATGTTTCTTGTAATGTCTGGCATGCGATTAACTAAGGAAATTTATTTGGTTACTTCTATTTGTGAAATTTGCTCAAGCTGCCCAAACATTGAACACTTTCCAGTTTGTTTGTGTTCCCATTTGGGGGCGTAAGGGACTGGAGAGGGGCGGCAAAAGTATGGGTAGTGTGGTCATTACACCTTTTTTTGCTCTTCAGATAGTTTCATTCCATAAACTATAATATTAATGATTGTAACAATAAAATATAAAAGTGTAGGAGGTAAGCATTTTGTGCATGTCAATTAAGCAAAACAGAATGCTCGGGCATTTTTTGCAGTTGAAGTTTTTTGAAGAAAATGCAGATAACCTCCTCACACCTTTTTGGGGGGGCGGGTGGGAGTGATGAGTCAGATCTCAGACACCACAGAAGGCAAGGAAGGCGCTGGCTTCTGAGGGCAGGAGCCGTGCTAGTCGGCAGTCACAGAGCGTTGAACTTGTCTTCTACCCACCACCCCCCAAAAGAAATGTAAAGATTTTTAAATTGGAGTGACGTTCCATGAGGTTCTTTCCTGGGGCTGTGCTCCTAACACCACTCTCTGCTTCTCTTGAAAGGGTTGACACTGAAGAATGGATTGCCACTATTGAAGCATTACTTTCGAAAAGCTTTGATGCTTGTCAGTGGCTAGTTGAATATTTTATTAGCTCTGAAGGACGAGAATTGATCAAGTAAGTGTCAAGATTTTTAATTAAAAGAAATGTGTTTCTTTCAGTGATTTAGAGCTAAAGTTTCTTGCAGCTCTTTTTATTCCAACTTGAAATTATTTTTCTGATCGGGGATCAGTGTTAAACCGTCCTCACTGACGAAGCAGTGAGGAAATTACTCAGACCACTTCACAGTCATTCTTTCCAAAATCACCTCTGTCGGACCGGACTCAGACACGGAGTTCAGTGAATGCCAGCAGAGCAGGTGTGCAGATGGCCAGATGCCAAGAGGCAACCAGGTCCCGAAGCCCTGCCGGACCTGAGGGGATTCAGAAATCCAGGTTGCTTCCCCCAGCGACTCACAGTCTGGCAGCAGCTCACAGAGCTGATGGTGAAACTTTCCGTCCCAAGTCCCCTTCATCTTCAGGTCTGTGCTTCAGACGCCTATGTGTCTGCCTGCCTGACACACATATATCATCCACCTGTCCTTCCTCCCATCTACCCCATACAGCAACAAAAGTGTCATTTTTAAAATAAATTAGGTCATGTTACTTTTCTACTTAAAAACCTTTCAGTGGATTCCCATTGCACTCACAATAAAATCCAAAATTTTTATCATAACGCACAAGGCCTGACTTGAGTGCAGTGCAAGGTTGGTGTCTGTCGTCCTAGGCTGACCTCGTTTCCCTCCCAGCGTGCTTATCCCTCACTGGCTTGCTGATTCCTCCAATGCACTAAGCTTCTTTTCCTGCCTGAGACTCTTGAGCCTGATACTCTCTTTGTCCAGAACATTCTCCCCTCCACCCTGTGCACAGTGAGCACCTTCTTGCCCTTCAGGTGTCAAGCTGCTTACTCCCAGTCACCCGGGCTGCAGTGGGTCTCCCCGTTAATCTGCTCTGTGGTTTACCTGCCTCCCCCACTAAACTTCGGCTTCTGAAGGCGGAAGCTGCGTCTGTTTGGTTCCCTACTCCACGCAGCCAGGCACACAGTGAGCCCTCAAATACTTGTACTGCATACGTGCACGCGGTCCCTAAAGAGAGAACAGATAAACTTTTCTTTGAAGTGCCATGTGCCTTTCTTGTTAGAGTTTGCATTACAGATAACCTTTCCCCCAATTATTTAGCTTGACTCCAAAATATCTTCCTATGAGAAGGACTTCTGAGTATTAGGTTAGACAGTAGAATGTCACAGAACTATCATCTGTTTGGGAGGGACATGGCAATTATTTAGTTCATTCCCTTGTATTTGAACAGAGTTGCCTTCAAATATATTCAGAGAAACTCAATAACTTCTTTGGTAATAGTTTCAGTTTCTTAGAATAGTTTCTTAGAATTCCTAATGGTCAAGAATCCCAGTGAATTACCTAAACTTTTCCTGGTAGTGTTATTATATTTTGTCTCTTTATAAAACCCAATTATTCATCATTATCAACTGCTGTGATTTCATATTTTTGAAGAATTCATATTCTAATTACTTAATTCTTTAGAAATGTTTAGATAACTTAGGTTGTTATTGTTACAACTAAACAATAAATATAAACTATACTAGTTTTGTAGTGGTTGTAAGTGAAGAGAGGGTGTTGTCTCAGATCATCCTTTTTGGGGGGCAGTTCTTAAATGTAATTATGATGGTAAAAAAATTAGTAATAAATGTTGCTCACAAATTAATCTAAAGAAATTTAAAATACTAACAGAGCCCTGGCTGGTGTGGTTCAATTGGAGCATTGTCCCGTAAACCAAAAGGTCGCAGGTTCGATTCCCAGTTGGGGCACATGCCTAGGTTGCGGGCTTGGTCCCCAGTCAGGGCACTTGGGCGCGTGTGAGAGGCAACTGATTGATGTTTCTCTCTCGCATTAAAGTTTCTCCTTCTCTTTCTCCCTCTCTCCCCCCTGTCCCCGCCTCTCCCCCTCCTTTCCTCCCTCCCTTCTCCTCTCTCTAAAATCAATAAGCGTGTCCTCAAGTGAGGATTAAACAAAAAATGCTAACATAAAGGGTATTTTTAAAAATCTTTTTTTATGGGAAATTTTTCTTAATTCTTACCTGAGGATATGTTTATTGATTTGGGAAAGAGAGAGAGAAACATTGATCAGTTGCCTCCCATTTACAACCCAACCAGAGATCAAACCTGCAACCCAGGTGTGTGCCCTGACTGGAAATTGAACCCCTAACCCTTTGATGTACAGGACGATGCCCCAACCAACTGAGCCACCCAGCCAGGGCTTTTTGGTGGAAATTTTTAAACAAACGCAAAAGTAGACAGAATAATGAACCTCTCCTGTACCAATTCTCCAGCTCAAGTTGTCTATACTTTGCCAGTCTTGTGTGTCTATTCCAGCTCCCTCACACACACTCACATGCATGCTTTTTTTCCTCTTAAGTACTTTAATTTCAGACATAAAATTTTACTATAAAAATTTTAGTGTGTATCTCTAACAGGTAAAGTTAAAAAAAAACACAACCACCATTATCACACTAAACAGAAGTAAAAATAATTGCTGTATATCATTCAATACCCAGTCCATCTTCAAATTTCCCCAGATGTCTCAAAAATGTTAGTTTACCATTGGGTTTATATTGTACAAATCTAGATTCAGACGAGCTTCACATGTTGCATCGGGTTTATATGTCTCTTCAGACTCTCTCCATCTCTCATTTTCCCTCTCCCCACCACCTCCTTTTCTGTTGTGCCGTTTATTTGGGGGGAGGGATGGAGACTGGTTGTTTGCCCTATAGAAAGAACTCCCCATATTCTGGGTTGGTTTGCATCCTCAGGGTGCTTCCTAATGTCTGATAGGGAATGTGGAGCACCCCCTGTAGATATTCTTTCCAAAAAAAACTAACCCTGAATCTGATCAAAACTTAGAGCTAAATATTACAGGTGTGCTTGTTGTCTTTTAAACTTTGTTACAGTTGGCACTTAGAATCTTGGTGGTTTTGACCAGAGCCTGTCTGTCTGGTCCAGGTTAGGTAGCTAATGCATCACGTTCACAGTGACATGGAGTGAACAGAAGGGAAGCTGCTTTCATCTTTCTGTTTAAGAGGGCAGGCTCATCGGCCTACTCTTGGGAGCAGGGGAAGAAATGCAACTGCTGTGCTCAGAGACCTGGGCCCCTCTCACTGCTGTTACCTGAAATAGGGCTTGGGTCATCAAAATTATGTTACATTTACATCTTTCTTGTGGAATGAGAATTTTCTGTTTAGAAATACAGGTGTTCCTTGCCTCACAATGGGTTATATCCTAATTAACCCTTCATAAGTTGGAAATATTGCGTATGTATTTAATACACCTAACCTACCGAACATCGTAGCTTAGCCTTAAATGTGCTGAGAACACTCCCATCGGCCTGCAGGCAGGCAGAGTCACCGAGCACAGCGAGAGCAGTGTAGACTGTCAGTGGTTTCCTTCCGGGCCTTGCGGCTGGCTGGGAGCCGTGGCCTCCCAGCATCACGAGAGAGGATTGTACCACGTTACGCGAGCAGGAGAAAAGATCAAAATTCAAAGTGCGCTTGCTACTGAATGCTGTCACTTTCTCACCATTACAAAGTCGAAAAACCATAAGTCAAACCATTGTAAGTTGAGAAGCATCTGAATGAGAAATGATAGGTAGGTTTTCCCTTGGGTAATTATAATGTGGGTTTTCATGTCAAAGCAAATGTGTGAAGCAGAGAGGGAACAGGTGATCCTGGAGAAGCATGTGGTCACCTAGTTGCTCTCAGTTGATTACCACCAGCCAGCCCCAGAGAGCAGGTGTTTCTGCCTGACCATGCCGTCCACCGCAGCTGAGCCCCCCCCCATCTGCACACCAGCGGTGTGAGGGTTGAAGTGGGTCACGCACGGGTGGTGCGCAGTGTAGTGTCCGACTGCAGCACTGCCCGTGCCAGGTGTGAGAGAAGTGGCCTGCTAACCTTGACTGCTGTAACCAGAGTCGACACAGAAGGAAAAGGGGAAAGAGGAACATCAGGGCCTCTTCAGCCTCAAAGACTCTCAGGACTGAATGAAGTAGGGGTTGGGAGGGGAGAGGGCAGGAGAGTGAAAGGGTAGAAATGGAAGTGCACAGGGGGTTCAGAGGCGCTCTCTTGACTCAGAACTTCAGCAAGTGTCTGATTCTGAGAAATTCAAGGGGTGCCAGTGAGAACTCCTGAGTGAACAGGACTTATAAAATTTTAAGGCCTTTCATATCTCTGTAAGTCCAAATTTATATTCATACGGATGTTCACTTTAGGGGAAGAGAGGGAGAAGTAGGAAAAACTTACTTTTCAGGGTTCAGGTTCTCGTTTTCCTGTGTGGCCTTCCTCGCTCACGGGGGCCTGTGGCGTGTGCCGAACCTCTCCGAAGACTTGAACTCACATCTGGGAGTGGCTCTGTTTCGGGGACTGTAGGTGGGACCCATGCTGGGAAGGCTGACTCACAGAATCTGCCTTGCTTTTTTACACCCCCTCCTCTTTGACTTAGGGTGTTCTTGCTGGAGTGCAGTGTGAGAGAAGTGCGAGTTGCCGTGGCCACCATTCTGGAGAAAACCCTGGACAGTGCCTTGTTTTATCAGGATAAGGTCAGTCTCATTTCTACACTTTTGTGTGCTCTGTTTTTACCCAGCGTTTAAAATTGCACATAAAAGAAAGAGAGCCTAGGATTGGAACCTGGTAATTTGGCCACAGAGAATGCACCCCTGTGAACCGACTTTCCAGTGAATGCCAGGGGGAAGGCATTCTGCCTTTTCCTCCTCACATCCCACAAACCAAGGTAGGCCAGGAACCGAGGTCTGCTTGGGTCTGCTTCAGAATTCTCTCTCCAGGACACTCCCTTTTCAAAGTCTTCTCTCAAGAGTTCGTGTTAGATCTCTCTAGAGGGAGACGAGCCTGAGTCTAGAGGCTCTAGTCTAAACCCACACACATTCTGAGCCACCCCTGGCTTTGTCTCTTTCCTCATAAGCTATTTTTGTGATCTAAACCTGCGTTTGGCAACCAGACCAAAGAGTGCCATTTTATGCAGGGGCACTGGCCAAAATAGTTCCCTGATTGGTTTTCATTATTCCCTAATCTGTTCCCATTCTTCTGAATTTCTTCTTCCTAACCCTGTTTTCTGGTTCACAATTCAACACATGCCAGAACAAACCATGGTCTTTATTACCATCCTCGATCCTCAAAGCCTTTAAGACTTCGGGAAAATTTAAATCTGATTATTCAATCTGTTATTAAGTGCTAGCAAATACAGCAGTTACTTCCCAAGTTTGCTGTTTCAAACAGCTGACACTACATGGAAAACTTTGAAAAATGTTATTTTCAAAACTTAATTGGCTCCTTAACCACACTGGCTGGAGGCGGTGTGTCTCAGTGAACTAAGTGCAAATTCTAGATATTGCAGCTTCAAATCCCGTTGTCGAGTTTGCTGTGCAACCTCGAGCAAGTTCTTTAAGGGGGAGGTTTAATCTACGGGTGGCGCCTGACGCCCGGGCCCTGTTCTCCAGCTTTGTCTGACCAGGGGTGCGCTGTCAGACCAGACAACCGCAGGAGCCCTGCTCAGCCCAGAATGAACAAGGAGCCAAATGTGCCCCTAGGAAGGACCTAGAAGACTGTCTCTCAATTTCAGGAGTCATAAGGAAGTTGATGTTTACTCTAAGGCAGTGGTTTTCAGTCAGCTTAAAGACCAAAACCATTTTCCGAGCAAAACCGTACCTGGATGCAGAAGACGTAAAATAGGTCATTGGGAACTGCTTAGGACAGTTTGGATACCATGGCTCCGAAGTACCCCTGTGGAAGTTTTCTAAGATGTTTAGCATAAGGACCTGCTCTTTCTCCTCCCTCCTCCCAGGTACCAGCCCAGAAAAAGATAAAGATAGAATTAGTGCAGTCTCCCTGCAGATGGGGTCAGGCCACACCGTATCAGCCCACCGACCTCTAAACGCAGGACTGCAGGTGGTGGTGAGGGACGGGAGTGGCGAGGGACAGAAGCATGGAAGCCTTTTGCCTCAGTGGCTTCTATTTGACGTCCAGATCCAGCTGATGTGCTTTATGTGGATTTCCCCTTGTGATGGAAATGGTGCCTCTTGCCACCCACTTTGCATTGTAAAGTACTTTGAAAATGAAGTGCTATATAAGTGGTAGATCTTGCTGTCTTTGTAATGGGTGTGACAGGAAGGACGGGCGTATTTTAAAAGTCTCTGAATTCCATCTTCAGAGGAGTAACAGGAGCAGTAAGCCGGGTCTTACTTAATTCTCAGATCACAGATGAATTTCTAGATACTTGTCCACAAGCACTCTGGGTGGGAGGGAAAGAAGAAGTAATGTGATAACCAAAGTGGTTTCTAAACGAATAAAATGTTTTTCAAAGCTTTCCACGAGGCGTCAGCGGGCTTTCAAGTAAGTTCACAGTTGAGTCAATATCGCCGTTGTCATTCTGTCAGGCTGTTGCTCTCCATTCGCTCCATCGGCTTGGTTTCTAGCCCCTGTGCCTGTGTCTGTGTTTTTATTCTTTGCATCTGTGATTCTGTGAGGAAGCAGCGCAGCAGAGGGAGTTACTCAGGCATCTGTTTCCTCTAAACCCCGCCCCACCCCCGCCTGTTTTTAAGAGACAGAAATCGGCTCTACAGAAAATGTGTCCGTTAGGTGGTAGAATCAATCACACCCTTGACTCTGAAATCTAAGAAGCAGAACTAGGCTTTCCTTTTAATTATTTCTATAGGACCAGTCTTCCCTGGCAGGTAAAACTGACCATCTGTTTTTGCTCTCCAAAGCATAAATCCATCTGAATCTGAGTCTGGATTGTATCAGCCAGACTTTCTTTCCTTTTGTTCTCCTGGTGATTTACTTCAGATCAATCCTGTTACACACGTCTGTCTTACACGGTTTTTCTCTTTGTAATCTCGCCTTTCCTCTAACCAGTTCAAAAGCCTTCACCAGTTACTGGAGGTCCTGCTTGCTCTGCTGGAGAAAGACGTCCCAGAAAACTGTAAAAACTGCGCTCAGTACTTTTCCCTGTTCAACACTTTTGTACAAAAGGTAAGTGACTTTTTTCTAATATCTTTTTATAATACAGAGTATTTATAGTCTGAAGGAATTTTGTACATGGGAAAAATATAGACTGGTTAATACCGGATTTATATGAACAAGTATTTTCTAAATGTAAATTATAGCATTTAAAAACTTAGTGACTCCTTAAAACTTCTCATTTAACTGTGTTTTTAAAACCAATTTTTGTCCGGGTAAGGAATCTAATTTGTCATTCTCCATATCTTGTGACAGCAAGGTATTAGGGCTGCAGATCTTCTTCTGAGGCATTCAGCGCTGCGACACATGATCAGCTTTCTCCTAGGGGTCAATCGGCAAAACAATCAGGTAACGGCTGCTTCCGTAACCCAGTGAGTGGCACGGGTTCTGTAGTCACTCTACCACTCTGTGTAAGCAATCAACACTTTTAATTTCATAAGAGTCCAGGTACAGTAATACTATGTAGACTTTAAAATTCTTTATCGTTCAGTTATTTGTATAGCTTTCTAATAGACTTCCCCAGTAATAACAACCCATGGAAGTGACTGGAGTATCAGTTAAAATGTGACATGGCATAGGAGGAAAGACCGGTTCTGATGGGGGTGGGGCAGGGGGTGCAAATCCTGCGAGGAATAGTGGCGTTGGGTCTTGCACTTGGTCTGGGGCACTGTGAGTAAGGGTGTTTGGGATCGCGGTCACTTCTGGGTTGCTGATAACGAGGCCAGAATTCACGTGTGAAATTGTACTCTTGCACACCGAAAGATGTTCATGTACTACTGCTCACATTCGGGAAATGCAAGGGAAGCTGTTTTGTAATAATGGGGACCGATGTATGTGAAAGTGGCTTTTCTGTTTGAAGTTCCTGTATTGGTGTGTTTCTCCCATCAGTCACATTTCCTTTGTTTGATAGATTTAGAATACATGCATTGTGAACACACAGTAATGATAAATACTGTGCAGAGAGTGCCAGACACGACTGGTCACTTTATGTGTCACACCGCTGACACAGTTCAGTAAAACAGGCAGCTTCATCCCCATTCTCAGCAAGAATACAGTGCAAAGAAGTCAGGTGACTTGTTCAAGGTCACAGAGCCGAAGTGCTGTGGGGCCAGGATTCAGACCCAGCTCTGGTGTGCCCTGGGTGTGTGTCGCCTGGGCGTGTCCCTCCTTCGTTAGGGGCGGCAGGCAGGCTTCTCAGGCCGCCTTGGGGAGCGCCATGCTGCTCTCTGCAGCGTTAGAAGACGAGTCACGGCCCAGCAGCCTGCCCAGTGTAAGGACGGCACGTTAAGGCTTATGAAGGCCACTTTTCACTTGAGCTCCTCTACTCCTGGGACTCCACTGACAAGGGGACTGGTTTAAATTCACTGCAGTTCAGCAGCGTGTGTGATCAGTATTGTTTTGTATTTATGGAGCACACAGCCTCGAAGACACTTTCACTTTCAAGGTTTCATCTGGTTCTCACAACCACGAAGTGGCCCAAGCAAGTAGGTTGTCTCTGCCATTATCCAAAGAGGCCGGGCGGTGTAAGCATGAAGAACTCGCCCATACCCACACAGCACAGTGTGAGGTGGAGGAGGGCCAGGCCCCCGGGTGCCCACCCTCATGGGTTCTCCTCATTATACTGAGGCACGGGCACATTGCATAGTAACAGTAAGCACTCAGTACCTACATTAGAACACACGAATGCGTTTGTTTTAGAATATGAGTTAAGGTGTCTAAGGGGGAAAACACTGGTAAGCTAGTTTAAAACCTGCGACTTCTTGTACTTTGACCTCTTTTACTATTAAATACTGAGAAAAAATCATGGCCCAAATCATGATGAACCAGCACATCCTTTCCCTTCCTTGTCTCATGTGGTTTTTACTTTAAATATATTCAAGTTTCTAATCAAAACACGAACGCACACTTGGTGTTCCCTGTCGCAGATACGGCGATGGAGCTCAGCACAGGCGCGGGAGTTTGGGAATCTCCACAACACGGTGGCACTGCTCGTTCTGCACTCAGATGTGTCGTCCCAGAGGAACGTTGGTAAGTCCTGGCAGGTCTTTCACGGGTCAGGAACTGAACAGATGCTGAGTTTGTCAGTAGTGCTAGACGGGTAATGTTAGCAGTTCAGCAGACAGTATTTGTTTCTCATCAAGCTATTTGATACTGTTGTCATTGATGTTGAATTTCACTTTACTTTACTAGTTTGTCACAAGACAAAGTCAATCATTTATTTGAGAGGAAGGGTATGTAAGTACTAAAAATCTTCTAGAATCAAAGGCTGATTTGGAGTTCATTTATTACCATAATTGGCAAACTGATGTAGTGGTACCGTTGCCAAGATGTGGGTTGGAGTCTCCTAGCTCTGTGAACTTGACCAAGCCACCTGACCCTTTGATTCTCTACACAAAATGGAAATATTAGCAATAACCCCACAGGTACACTGAGGATTAATGAGACAAAATGTTAAAGTACTTTGTAAAAACAAAGGAGATTCAGCTGTATTAAGTCAGTGGAGTGCATTTGAATATCTCAGAGGTAGTTGGTGACATTTCCTGCCTTGTCACCCACAACCAGTGGTTCAGCTCCCATTGAACAGAGCAGGAACAGACTGTCCTGTGCGGGTACCCACTCCCCCAGCCCGTGCACGCTGTGTTTGTACTGCCGCGAGGCCTTCTGGTGGCAGTGCCAACGCAATTGCAATAAGAACAGGGCAAAGCAGCTGAAAAACATTCAGTGTTTTCTGTGTGCTCTGCCTTTCCATGGCCCTTTTAGTTTGGTTATGGTATTTACAGTCCCCTCAGCAAACCTGCGAGGGATGTCCCCTTCTGTGAATGGGACGCTGAGGAGCAGAGCGGTTTGCTGACTTGCACAGGTCTCACAGCCAGTAAATGGCACAGCAGCCAGTATGTGAGTGCCAGCCTCAGACCCCAGGGGCTGTGGGTGGGTTTCAGTGTCATCTGACCAGCGAGGACCCACACAGGACACCAGGTAAAAATCACGCACAGCACTCTGCTGGAATTGCGCACCAACTTCAAGGAACTTGGGGGAGCCCCCTTCATTCACCTAAAAAGACAAAGCTACCTCATTCATTAGTTGAAATAGGTTTGTAAAAGAAAAAAGCGTGAGTTCTTGTTTTTCTAGCAAATGGGATAACCCTTCCTTATGGGTTAATTCTGCTTAGCATCGGTGGTGTTTGAGGAACAAAAGCGTCTTGTCCAGTGTCTCTTCAGAGTCACGTTGGGCATTTTTCCCATAAATGATTTATATTTTTACTGCTTTGAAAGATTGTCCTGTGGGGGTTGCAGGGAAGGGGATCACTAGGGTTCTAGCGATCTTAATAGGTACTGCTACAGCTTGGCAGACATTGGATTAAATAGGTAAACACCGCTCCTGTCTGCATGTCCGGCTCCCTCACTGCACTGTGAGGGAGCAGCTTGTAAGTGCTCGGCAGTCGTGTGCGAGTCTTGGGAGGATGGCATGACCTTGCGGATGTCTATTTCATGCAATAACATCAAGTGAGACAGGGTCTGTTTCTCTGGTCTCCTGAAGCTCCTGGTGTACTTAAACAGCGGCCACCCATTAGCATTGCTCCCTCCAGCCCTCTGTTGCCCCTCCATGAGGAAGTAGAAGCCTTGTTGTTCCTGTCTGAAGGGAAACCGTACCTGTTAGAGGTATGTACTTGTTCTTCGAAAGCCGTTTTCTCTTTATTTCCATTTGAGGAAAAACTCCTTTTGTTATTAGTTATATTTTGCATGTTGTTCTGATGAAGCAGGGTATTATTAAGAGAAGAAATGATCTTTCAAATTAATTTTTCTTCCTATGTATTATATATGTCAAAAAGAAATAATCAGTTGAAGAGAATGTTATTGGACCTCCAGGTCCAGCCCAGCTAATTACCCCTCCAGGTCCCAGTGGGTAAATGGCACTTCACCAATCACAGTTACTCGGTTTATTATCAGAGGTTTTGTTCCCCATCTCTTGTAAGTGTCCCAGCCCTGAAATAGTACAGCTGTGAAACACACATGTTTTTAAACCTCAGGAGTGTGGAAGTGGGTCCTCAGCACTCTGTCGTGGCCTCCCTGTAGTCCAGGTCACGCCCCTTCCGCCCAGAGCTGCCCCTTCTTGACGGTTGAGTCTTCCAGTCCATCCATGACCCGATGCCCGTATCTCCACGAGCCTGTGTGTCACGGCAGCTTTTAAACTACAAGTACTGTGCTATATGCCTTTTTTAAGCTGGATGGTATGGTTTTTTTGGATCTATCAGTAATTATTCTAGTTTGGGGAAGGCGTTTATTTACCTTTGAAAATCTGATGACAGTGACTCAGGAAAAAAATGCACATTTGCACAAAATTATGTTCAATTTCAGACAGACCTATATACCCTGAAATCTATCCGTGGAGCTCTAGCAGTTCAAGAAACCCTGTTTTGAGACAATGTCGATGATATTAAATCAGAGTTAGTTTCAGTTAAAGCCAGAGACAGCCCACTACACAGTTAACTGGCGTGAGAAGAGCTTACTCCTTTCTGCCTCCCACTAGGTGATGTTCGCCTTGCGAGAGCTGACGGGCTCGCTCCTGGCACTCATGGAGATGGTGGTGTGCTGCTGCTTCTGTAATGAGCGCTTCTCCTTCGCCGCGCTGCACTTCATTAAGGTGGGGCCGCGGTCGCCTCGCAGTTAATGTGCTGCTCTCAATGACCTTGATTGCTTTTCCTGGTCACAAAGTAGTGTGGGCTCTTTTAGAAAAAGAGCCCCAAATAACATCATTCACTGATAATCACCATGAACATTCTCCTACATTTCCCTCTTACTTTCTACACGTGTATTTTAACATAATTGGGATTTTATGGTCTTTATGATTTTGTGCTTTTTTTCCACTTACCATTATAAATACTTACCATATTTATCGAAATCAGATTGTTTGCTGCCTTTCTGGGGGTCCCTAGAAAAGCCTTTAAGCCTACACACATCATTTTATTAGTTTTTAATCTTTAATGACATGGATAATACTTGCCTACATTCTCTTTTTAAACAATTAAAACCTACAAATAAGGCCAAAGTTCAGTTTGACCAACGCCAACCAGTCATGCCCCCTCTGTTCCCCACCCCAGTAATGTAATATTGTCACATTAGTGCGCGTCCTTCCAGGCCTCTTTCTGTACATGTACACCACGTGCGTTAGTTTCTGCCCACAGAATTTCTGCCACACCCTCTTACCTGCACCGGGATCGATAACAGTGATACAGGTGGCACTAACAAGCAGCAGGTGACTAGTGGATTGTGTCTTCGGACTCCTGTTAAAATGTGGTTTCCCCTCAGCCTTTTCTGTACAGACCTGTATCAGAGGTGATTGAGTTCCTCTCTTCACTACTTACTGATTACATGACCTTGGGCATTTCCCGCCTCTGCAGAATGAGGGCAAGTGTGACTTGACCTCACAGATTGTGAAGATTCGGTGAGGCCTGCTCTGTGAAGTGCTCCCTTAGTGCCAGGCCTGACGCCTTCAGAGTGTGGCGCTGCGACTCAGGGCCCTTCATAGTCCCCTCTCCGTGTATATGGGGAAGGCTATTAAGTGCACAGAGCAGTGTGAGTGTTCTGAGCCTTGCTTTCTTCACTCAGTGTGCCCTGGCAGATTTTTCTCTCTTGTGTACTTCACTTGTGGCACACTCATCTCAGAGCATACTCATTTGCATTCTCATAGCTACAACAGCGCAGTCTGGAAAACAAAACAGGATACACAATATACAAGTGGAATATAAATGTGGGTTTGTTTAGTGACTTAAAGTTCCCTTGCTGCCTTCCCTTCTCTCTCCTTCCTATTTTCGTAGCGAAGCACCAGAGCGTTGCAGCTGGGAGGACCACAGTGGTCATCTGTTTCACTCCCCAGATTTAGCATTTGGGGAGCTTGAGGCCCCCAAAGAGAGGAATTGACTTTGCCCAAGGTCAGCCAGATAGTGTAGAATGAGGGCTTGGATCCAACACTGTTGACTGACACTCCAGTGTGCTTTCCATGAAAGACTCACTGGAATTTTTATGCTTTTAAAAAACATTTCAGAGCCAACTAGAAACAGCTCCACCCCATGAGTTAAAGAATACGTTCCAGCTACTTCATGAGATATTGGTAAGTCATAAATGTTCTGATTCACTGGTATTTGTGAATGTGTTGGTCAGCATTGTGTACACCTAAAAAGTTGTGTTTCCTCCTATTGTTTTTCCATGTATTCTGCACTTCCTGAGTCCCCTTTATCTCAGTCATTTGTTGTGCATTACTGATTGAGAGATGAGCAGTGATGAAACCCTGCCTCATAGGGGCTCCCAGTCCAGTGAGGGGGCTAGACAGGCACACAGGCAGTTGCAGGGCAGAGAGCAGAGGAGCGGTGGGCAGCCCCGCTGCACACAGGGAGCTGTGCGCAGCACAGATGTCACCTTGTTGAAAACTCACAGTGACTGTCAGAGTTAAACCATTCAGATCTGAATGAATGTGTCCGTACTAATAAAAGTATTTTTTAGGAGGCATTAGAATGAAATGTAATTGACTTATAGGGTGCATCCCAATTTTGGAAATATAAAAAATGGGAGGAAATTTAGCTATAATCACCAAACTACAGTATCACAGTAGAAATTAGAACTTAGAGAGGTAGAATGATTTGCCCAACATCAGTCACGAAGCCAGGCTCTGAACCAAGTCATTAGCCCCATAACCCCTGCACTGCCCTCACCCCTAGATTGCTCCGTGAACTGCAGGTAAGTGGTGGAGCCTGCGTGGCGCGTGGGGACAGAAGCCCAAACCAGATCACGAGGGGCTTTGGGTGCCAGTGCACATGGACCCTTTCCTATAGGACAGTGCTTGCACGCTGGTGCCTGGAGCCAAATTCTGTCTGTGTTCCTGGTGTTTTTGGCCCAAGTTGTTCTGTTTTGTTTTCTAATTCCTGGAGTCAGCCTCTCCTGAGAAAGCAGGTCATCCAATCTGGCCATATTGGCCCCAATGCCTGCATGCCACAGTCACCTAGAGCAGCAGCAATGTCCCCTTCGCTGAGGCCCATGAGCCCCAGTCCCCCGCTGTCCTCACTACCCCTCCTTGTCTGATGGCCAGCCCATTTGGCTCATTTCTTGTCATCCTAGCCTCTAGACATTTTAAGTGACGGGCACCATGGAGGGGTGTTAAGCAGGAGAGTTCTGGGCCCTTATTTCTGTCTCGGAAAGATTCCCCTGGCAGTGGTTTGAAGGATGGACAAAAGAAGACTGGAATTGAGAGGCCATAAAGAAGTCTGTGGCAACATCGGAGTGTGGAATAACACTACCTGCACTGAGGAGGGGCCATGTCCGGAGGGGCAAAGGACCTATCAAGAGGCGTTCGGAAAGAAAACCAATAGAATTTGGTGACCGGTTGTGAGCTAGTGAGGGAGACTAGCCCAGGGCTTCCTTAGGGAGAGGGAGGAAGGGACTGGGTTCCCTTTACATCCCTGAGGCCTTGGCAGGGGTGTAAAGGCCTCATAGAGGCCTCGGCACAGGGCAGGCATTTAATCAATGCTTTCAATTAAGGAACTACATCATGGATGCCATTTATTAAAAGTCTGTCTTTCTGATCTTTACCTCCTTTCAGACCTAGCACTTTTACAAACTTTGGAAGGGTGTTGCTCCTCAGGAGTAGGGCTCTGTGTTGTTCCTCTGCTCAGCAGCAAACCCACTGGGCAGAGGCACTGCACTGTGCATAGTCGGGTGCGGGGCACTACGAACACAGCGAGGGTAAGACACAGACCCAGCCCTGAGGCATGGCATAAGCCTCCCCATCAGTCTGTAGGACTGTGTTGTAGCAGAACTGCTTTTTGGTAAACCAGTTAGACCATAACCCTCGTATCCTGGGGAGCATGAGATATACGTCCTTATAACCCACAGAGAACTGTAGGTGTCGGTAAGAACACATTGACAGGAAATAAATGGGTCTTCAGATGTTACCTAACAGTTTTTCATCTGTAGTTTAAAATTTAAGATATTGCTGTATTGGGTTTTGTTAAGTTAGAAACTTCATCTCTAGGGGTTTTTTAAGGCACCAGTAGCACAAGTTCCTTCTTTCATTTACCAGCCTTTGTTCCCTTCCACTCACAGATCATTGAAGATCCCATACAAGTGGAGCGAGTCAAATTTGTGTTTGAGACAGAAAACGGATTACTAGGCAAGTACGCCCGGCCTTCTTGGGGACGTGTGCGGTAAACATGCAAAGAGGCCCCCCAGTCTGCCCCGCCCTGCCTCCCTGGCGTAGACCCGTGTGGGATCCAGCAGGAGTATGATTAAGGCCCTTGGGTTCCCTCATTCTAGTCCTGAGAATTAAAACTGGAGAACCTGGTTGTCCTCAACACTGTCCTACTTTCAGTCAGGGGTGTACAACGTGGTCCCTTTACTGGGTTGGGTGAGATTCAGGGGTGCTGTGACCTTTCACCGTGCTAAAGCACCGTGTGCCACAGTTACCCCACTCTGTAACCACTGGGGAGGAAAACTAAACGCTCAGACCCGGGGCACTGTCAGACTCATGACCTGCGATTGCTTTGTCGCCTGTGGCACAGACGCACCCAGACTTCTGCTGTGTACCCATAAAAGGTTTCTGGCAGCGTTTTTGTTTGCAAAAAGCTGAAGTGGCTTTAGTGAGCTATTTCTTAGAAAAAGTTTGGCTAAAAATAGTCTTATCCATCTCCTACCATCCCCCTGTATTTCCAGTTAATCCGAGTTATTTCACATTTTGCTCATGTGTTGAGAAAAGATCTAGGACCTCCTTTACTGCAGAAAAGAAATTTAAGCTAAAAAAGTTCTGTAGCTGCAGCACCCTAGGTCAGACGCCCTAGGAATGGTGAGCTCTGCTCAAGCAGCACCCCGGTTCTCAGGGACTTGCGGACCGCCGTGCACTCCTCAAGAGCGGCGGCCAAGTATCCTTTCTCTTTAAATCCCCAAAGCAGGACATATTTGTTGAACTCAGCTAATGCCACAAATTTCCTTCATCACACTAACAGTGTTAAAACTGCTCTTCTGTCAGTAGTGTGGCAGACAAAGAAGCTTGGAGGTCTTCGGGTGAATAATCAGCCAGTACAAATTTTAGTTCCTTTCATTTCTCTGAAAAATCAGGCTTCCATCACCACGTATGTTTCTTGAATACGATTTAGTATTTCTACCCTTCAGAATGGGGGGGGGGGGTCCTATTGAATCGCCACCATACATTTAATTTACTTGTTTATCTGCTTGTCAGAGTAGTGTGCTGTAAATCTTCAGCACAAGAGAGTTGTTACTACTTGGATGCACGTCCAGGTTGGTGCTTTCTTGTTAAACCTTGCTCTCCCTTTAGCTCTGATGCACCACAGTAATCACGTGGACAGCAGTCGCTGCTACCAGTGTGTCAAGTTTCTGGTGACCCTTGCTCAAAAGTAAGTATTGACTCAAAAATGCAGGGAGAACATGGGTACAAGTCAGATAGGACCAGGAAAAAGTCTGCTTTGTGTTGGTAGCTGGGCAGTCGGGCTCAGGAAGGACATGTTCGCTTGTGTGGTGCTACAACCTATTCAGGTGACCTCAGGGGGAGGGGGAGGGCACGTGAAAGAGTGACAGGCCTTACGGAACCCGAGAGACAAGGCTAGACCGCCAGGCCCCGGGCCAGACGGGCAGGAATCAGGGAGGATGTTGGGGACCTTGGCATCAAGAGTTCCTGAGCCTTCACTCAGGATGACGTTCATTAATACAACTAGATTACCAGCTCTTCTATGTTCTAGGTCCCCACTTTCCAAATAGTGTCTCGAGACAAAGTCGTGTTTTAGCCACTTACTTACACTTACAAATCCAGGCGCTGAGCTAAGCACTTTCCCTGCACTCTCCTTTAACCTCTGCGGCAGCTCCAGGAGGCTGGGCGCTCGTGGTGGTCCCGTTCTGCGGGTGGTTTAAGGGCCGCGCCTGCCGTCAGTGAGGCCGAGCACAGGCCGGTCCACTTCACGCAGGGCTCTCGTTTCTTGTTTATTTAGTGGTGGTGAAATACACTGACATAAAAGTTACCATTCTAGCCATTTCTAGGTGTGCAGTTCGGTGGCGCTGAGCACGTCACACTGTGGTGCTACCATCACCACCGTCCCTCTCCAGAAATTTCCAGCCCCAGCACTGAAACTCATTACCCACCAAACGCTAAACTCTTAACTCCCCATCCTTTCGCCCCCAGCCCCTGGCAAACATTCGTCTGCTTTATATCTCTGAATTTAACGACTCTGCCTACTCATAAAAGTGGAATCATGTCATGTTTGTCTTTTTGTCACTGGATTGCTTCACTTAGCATGTTGTCCTCAGGGTTGATCTGTGTTGTAACATGCCAGGACTTTCTTCCTTTTTTAAGGCTGAATGATACTTTGTTGTGCGGCTGCATCACATTTTGCTTGTCTAGTCATCTGTCAGCAGACACTCGGAGTGCAAAGGTTCTCACTGTCATAAGGACCCTCGGTGCATTGCTGCTTCAGTTCCCCTCTTCAGCACCAGGGCGAACAATAGGCAGGGTGACTGCACCATGACCCAAGGGCAGTGGGCAGACTGCACTGCCATCTCCGACTCCTGCCCCAGCCGCCTTTATAGCTCATTTTATTCTGCTCCGGATGTTTGCTGAGTCTTGGTCATGGGCGTTGCCATCCTTGGACTTGTACCAAGATAAGAAGGAATCTGTTTGGCTTAATCTGCTGCATTTGAGTGTCCTAAACAGACACTGATGAGAGCCCCACTAAAATCCTGCATGACCATGTACATCCACTCAACACAGCGTCGTGGACACGGGTGGAGATCATCCTGCCACCATCGTGAGTTCATTAATTAGGCACGATGTTGGCAGCACGTTATCATAAGTAGGTGCCTAAGAATGGCATTTCCAAGTAGTGTCGGGGCCCAGAGTGTGTCCGATGCCAGCAGAGACAAGCATCGTTCTGTGCACTTCTGTCCGTGTACTTGTTTCACACACACTCACTAGTGGCAGTAACCATCAGCACTAGCTGAACGTGTGAAGGACAGCTTTCAGGAAAGGCAAATAAAAACAGAGGGGGAGGCCCTAAGGCCATGTTTAAATACAACATTCTTACTCAGATCTCAGATATTAGAGACCAGTTTGGTTCTGTCAAGAGGTCATTTATTAAACGTACTATTTGTTGTGTAGTTTGTTATTATACTTTTCATTTCTCCACTTTGAATTTTAATAGAACTGAGTAGATGGATTAGGGATAGATAAGAGACTTTTCACTGCATTCTTACCTTTTGTTACCTTTTGAAGTATAACATGAACGTATCCAAACCAAAAAGAAGTAAAAATGTAATATAAAGACAGCTGGATTTCCATGAAAGTAGCAGTTGTGTTCCAAAATGAAAGGGCGCTGTAGACTGAGCACGGATGTGTGCAGAGAGAGCACTTGGCTAACAACCGTCTCCAACGGCAGGTGTCCCGCTGCGAAAGAGTACTTCAAGGAGAACTCACACCACTGGAGCTGGGCCGTGCAGTGGCTGCAAAAGAAGGTGACTGCGGGGTGCCCGCTGCTCGTGCCGGGACCAGTGGGGGGTGCCTGTCAGGAAAGATCTCTGAAACCCAATTTGAAACTAGCCTCAAAGTATTTTCAGTCTGCAAATATTTTTTAGTGTGGTTGACACCTATTTTTATGCATTAAATTTGTATCTTAATACAGTTTGACTTGATAGGTGAAAAGTGGGGGTGATTGTCTAAGTAGTAGTATCTTACTGAGCTCTTGAGAGTGGAAGTGGAATTTTCCAGGCAAGAATCTCCTGAGGTGATAGAAGGTCTGGATAGACGCATGTACTGTTTCAGACGCTTTACAATCTGTTATCTAATGGCAGAAATTGTGGGCTCGTGTGGGCTTATTTGTCACTCTGATGGCGTTTTTGACCTTCAATCTCAGATGTCAGAACATTATTGGACACCGCAAAGCAATGTCTCTAATGAAACGTCGACTGGGAAGACTTTTCAGCGAACAATTTCAGCTCAGGTGAGGGTCGCCTTTGGTTTTGTGCGGCTTGAAGTCCCTTACGTAGGATTTTCAGTATGTTTTTCAGAAACTGCAACTTCAGAGAAAATAGGTACAGGTTGAAAGTGAGAAAGGGCAAAAGAAATGATTGACTTTCTATGAAAAGACAGCAAATTGGTGTACGGTTTGCAAATTAGAAAAGAAAAGCAGTGTGGATTGGTCCTTCCGGCCCCCACATGGCACAGAAGTTGAGGGGTGCTCTGGGGGCTGCCTCAAAGGCACCACCCTCGAGGCTCCCCGTGCCTCCCAAGGTCAAAGGAAGGGCAGCGGCAGCCCCCACCACACACTCCCTGACTGCTGCGTCTCGTGTCTCACTCCCCGCAGGACACACTAGCGTATGCCACTGCTCTGCTGAACGAGAAGGAGCAGTCGGGAAGCAGCAATGGGTCGGAGAGCAGTCCTGCGAATGAGAACGGAGAGAGGCACTTACAGCAGGTATGACTGAGGGGCATGGCGCCCTGTGAAGGGCAGCGCCTGCTCTGGAGTTTTCCAGAAAGAATGTTTAGAGTCAGAAAGAAAGCAGACACCAGCTCCACCCTCCAGTTACCTCTGTTCACGCCCACTCACAGTGTGCTTACCAAGTGGAACGTGCTGCAACGTAAAACTCACTCAAGGCTTTGCCCTCAGTCTGTGGCTGGCTGTTCTGATCACGCTGGAGATTCCCGATAAAGCCAGGCCACGGCTGTGTCGCTCCAGCTTGTTCACTTCGTTCTGCTGGGTTATGAAAATTCACCCCCTCCCGCTTTTGCTTTCACCAGCCTTCCAGGAAACATGGACCTTTGAGAGGAAGGGCCTCGTGACATTGAGATCTACCTACTTGTTGGAGGGGTTAAAGAATAATTTTAAGCTTACTTAAAAAAAAAAATTTCAGCCCTGGCTGGTGTAGCTCAGTGGATTGAGCGTGGGCTGCGAACCAGCAGGTCGCCAGTTTGATTCCCAGTCAGGGCACATGCCTGGGTTGCAGGCCAGGTCCCCAGTGGGGGCCAAGTGAGAGACAACCACACATTGATGTTTCTCTCCCTCTCTTTCTCCCTCCCTTCCCTTCTGTCTAAAAATAAATAAAATCTTAAAAAAAAAAAAAAATTTCAGCCCTGGCCAGTGCGGCTTAGTTGGCTGGAGCATCATCCCATAGACCGAAAGGTCGCAGGTTCAGTTCCCAGTCGGGGCACATGCCTGGGTTGCTGGTTAAATCCCCAGTACAGGAAGGCAACTAAGTGTTTCTCCTTCTCTTTCTCTCTCTCTCTCCCTCTCTCTCTCCACCCACTTCCTACCCCACCCCTTCTCTCTCTAAAAAGCAATGAAAAAAAGTGTCCTCGGGTGAAGATAAAAAAAGACTTTTTTAATTTCAGTGCTAATTACTGTAGTAGAAAAGGAATAAAATATTTATTAAACACCTACTATGTGCAAAATAATGAAGTAAATGGAATGATGTGTATGTGTCTTCTCTCTACTCTCTACCCTTCCAGAAAGGCATCTCCTTTGTAGCTCCATGTCATTAAATCGGTCTTGTTGATGTCCTGCGTGTCTTTTTTTTAGTCTTTCAGATCCTCATGATGACCTTGTGAGGTTGCTGTTGCCTTGACTTTTCAGAAGGGAAACTAAGGCTCACCTGCTTTGGTTGCCGCAAAGATAAAAGCCCTCAGACAAGCACCCCCGCGGCTGCTGGCTGCTAGACTTGCAGCCCCGCAGGCCTCTCCCCCTCTTTTCTGAGTTCTAGATGCAGCGGCCTTGTTCTAGTGTTCACATGTACTCTTCCTTCCACCTCGGACCCCTCCCACTCTCCCCATCTCACTCCCATCATTTCATAGGGAGACTCTTCCTGCTCCTCCGCACCCCCAGCTAGGTCAGTCTCAAGAGACACGGTAGGCATTCAGAACTCTTAGTGTACAAGGCGAAGCAAAAGTAGGTTTACAGTTGTGATCACATGAAACAGCTTATTCTTGTGTTATTTCTTCTCCATACGAACAACTGTAAACCTGCTTTTGCCCCACCCTCTATAAACAAAGGCCACAGTTGGTGACAGAGGCAGAATTCAGACACGGGAGTGACCGAGAGCCATCTCTGGCACAAAGCAGATGTCAGGGCAGCCTGTGGCTGTCCCTGCTTTATCCCATTGCTCCCAAGTTCTAAGGAGACATGGTAGTATTGTAACTTTAGGTGAGTCCCTGGTTTGCTTCAGTGGCTGAATGAGAACAAAGAAATTTCAACTTTGCATAACCAGGAGTTGTCAAGTGCGGGTGTTACAGCCATGCTTTATTACGCTTCAGTAAACAGTAGGTTGTTAAACGAGGCCACGTTTAACTGCGGAACACAAGTAAGTCAGTCAGCATAGAATAACCTTCTTGTCTAACTTCCCAGTGTGTGAATTTAACTTCCTTTCCTTTCTCAAAGGGTTCAGAATCGCCCATGATGATTGGGGAGTTAAGAAGTGACCTTGACGACGTGGATCCCTAGAGGAACACTCCCAGCACACAGTGGAGAGTCAAACTACAGATACTGGGTGCCCGGCACCTTTTTAAACCAGAATATCATTTTGAACCCTATCAAGAACCAGACACGGGGCTGGAGGAGCCTGCGGTGGCCCTGAAGGAGCGTGTGTTTAAGGGAAGCACTCTTTGGCCAGAAGGGGGAGCTGTTTGGCGGCAGGAGAGGCCCGGACTGTGGATCAGCTCTCCCAAGGCATGATCCATATGTGGATTAACATTTCTGTGGCAGTTTTATGAAATAAACCCGAGGGCAAACTTCTGTTAGGTGAACATACAAGAGTGAGTGAGGGTAAAGCTGTTGCTTTCTCTATGACGCTACAAAAGATACTCCTTTGGTTTTTATATTTTTTAAAGAAGTAAGCTGCCTTTAGATGAGTGGGGGCAAATTTTTAATCTTGCAGTGACGCTGATTAGGGATATCCAATTTAAAATAATGTAAAGATATGTGATAAAATCTCTTCTCATTGTAAAATAGTAAAGAGCTCAGTTTACACAGACCTTTGTATTTAATATGTCTCCCTATTTGTACAGAATTTCAGATGGGTTTGGATGAGAGTCCTGGGCATACACTTGGATCTTGATGAAATGTTACCAGGATCAAAAATTGGGAAATTATTAATCTATTAAGGTATTTTTTTCCTGATATAATTGAGATTGAAAAGAGCAATAAAAAGAAAAGCTGTGTTCTCCAGAAGTACAGGGTGCATTCTTTGACATCAGTCACTAAAGAAGTTATATTATTCCCAAAACAAATTTTAAAAACAGCAAAAAAGAAAGCACTTTAAGATATAATTTTATTGAGTTTAACTTCATGAAGTCATCTTTTTAATGCTTGGAGACATATTGAATAAACTGTAGTCTTAAATT
The DNA here is from genome assembly GCA_007922815.1 of Macrotus californicus. Classification (NCBI taxonomy): domain Eukaryota; kingdom Metazoa; phylum Chordata; class Mammalia; order Chiroptera; family Phyllostomidae; genus Macrotus; species Macrotus californicus. The sequence continues at coordinate 41,811 of VMDR010002199.1, forward strand.
ATGTGATCTGCAATCGTTTGCTTTTGCTTAAAACATAATCACTGAACCCCTTGGTTCTGGTTGTACATGAAGCTAAATATTTGAATTGGGAGATCTAGTTGGTGGGTTTCTGGTCATTTTAATGCAGACCAGGAATTTGAGACTTTGTTTCTCTGCAACATGAATATTAACACTGAAAAGACAGGGACAGGATTTATAATACTTTCCCAGAAGTAACTAGAAAGCAATTGAACAACCATGATTTAGTTGTAATTCCCAGGTACAACACCATTCACTCATTTCAGATCAGATACCGGCTTCCCTTTTACTGGGGGGTGCCTATCTAGCATTTACGTGTTTTGTACATTTTGTATTTCGAGTTGTTACAGATTTCCAACTAGGGGAGCCTTAGGAAGTGCAGGGTTGCTGCTGTCAGATTTGCCAAGTCAAAGAGGTGTGTCCAGCCCCAAGTGCCTTTTTGGTGGCTTCTGCATCTGAGGACACGCAACAGGACGCAGTCAGCTCTTCGTCGCTGCACAGTCGATGACCCGTCGTCTCACTGTTGCGGGTCGAAGTCGCTGTGCGGCCAGGGTGCGGGGTGCTGTGGGTGATCATGGAGCCGCCCACAGGCTGCGGTGGCTCCTGTCACAGACGCCAAGGAGGTGGAGGGGCCAGCGTTTAAGAGCAGAGCTGCGCCCTCAGAAAAACTCAGGCGGTTGGCACGTTTTTATGGTTCTGATGTTCTTGGAAATTTGAATGTGATGTTTTAAAGTTGGTTTTGAGTATGTGAATATTCCACGCCCGGCTGTTTCTCTACCCCACCCCACCGCCATCCTCACAGAGAGACTGTGGGACATGACATTGAAATGCCGGTGATGAGATGTGTTGGATTTCATCGCTGGCAGCTGCACTCAGGAGCCCAAATTCAGGAGTGAAATCGCCACTTCTAGTCCCTTATTTCCTATGGAAACAACGCCTTCCTCACCCCCAGCACCTGCTGTCCTCACTGTAAGGCTTCGTCAGGATCGCCGTCACAATTGTGTGTCACACGCGCTGGTTAATTTTGCTCACGTTGTTGCTGCGATGACCGTCCCTTCCACTCGGCCAGGAACCACTTGATTGCCAACGGCTGCAGTCTCCGCACCTGCTGATGACCTTTTTTAATGTAGTGCCACACAGAGACAATTGTGACAGGCTTACCTTGGAAGAGTTGTCGTTTTTATTGCCAACTTTTTTGGATGAAGATGTTTTTATAAATCTTTCCAAAAGTAGGAATTGCACAACTAACTCAATGCTGTATGTTCTCAAGAAACTCCCTTTGCAAGGCCCACCGCAGACGGCCAGGTCTGCGCATCAGAGGCATCCTGGGGAAGGACACTTGAGTGTCCCAGCGGGTGTCACGCCTAACTTCTCCTCACACGGTCACCAACAGCCGGACCGACAGCCAGACCGAGCCCTCAGACGGCCCTGTCTTGCCCCTCCCTCCCTGCTAACATTGAGGTGTGTGCAGTTACCTTCTGAGCTTGGGACAAGCAGACTGGAATTTTCCTCTGCTACCTCTTGTGTACAGAATCTTGTTTATAAAATTTCAAAAGGAAGTAGATGAACAGGGAAGAATGTTAATTTTAATTTGGTTCATGAGTGGCAGAGTTCTTAGCTTCTAAGGGCATCAAATAAATTTTTCAAAAATGGAGAACTGGAGTCTCACATCTTCCTGCGGCTGAGAACGATGGGCGTGGTTGGGGTGCTACCACAGGAGGTGCTGTGATTCCTTTGGCACCCTGAACCGGCATGGTGGATAAGGGCCACTCTTGAATCATGAGGGGGCGACGGGTCTTAAGCCTTTTGCTGCTGTCCCCTCTGGATAGCCTGACCATTTTAGGGTTCTTCTGCAAAGCTTGGTTACTGATGCTGAACTTGGCTGATGGCTGGCAGACATCTCCCTCATAGCTTCCAAGTCTCAAGTGGTCCCCAGCAGAAATCATGCCCCTGGTGCAGAGGGTTTCTTGCTAGACCCCTCCACTCTCAGTCTCACTCCTAAAGTACCATCTTTGTGCACACGGCCCCCTTCCTGGGGCGTTGGCTGCTGCAGATTTTCCTCTGGTGTGGCGCACACTGGGTCCTCCCCACCGGCTCCCGGGAATGCCCGCCACCGTCTGCAGGAACCTAGCCATTGCCATCTCAGATCATGGAGCTGTCAGGGTGTGGCCGCCCAGCAAACTGACGGTTCTGTGCCGTCTTGGGGAGGGACGGTGGGTCTCCAGTGCCCTGGATGCACATGCTTCTCTAGCATTTGGGCTCTGCATGTGGCAGCTCTTGAACGCTTTCCATGATGCTGACGTCAGAAAAAAGAGTTTGGGAGGGTTTTTCCCTCTGCCCCGGCCTCCTTACTGGTCCTGCCTGCTGCACAGGTGTCCCCATTTCTCACCACGTGTTGTCCAGCCCTTCTCATTGGCAGTGGTGACCTCCCAGGGCCTGGAGATGAAAGGAAGCAGACGCAAGGCATGGCGCACTGCCCACCAGTCGTGAACTGAGCCTTGACAACACCCACTCTCCCACGCCTTCCTGTCCCAGGCAGCACGGCACCACGCGTCCGGGAGCAAAGCAGAAACCTTGGACTCACCCTCCACCACTCCCACCTGCATGTAGCCCACCATATCTGCAGCCTCCTCCTTCAGGTGCCAGGGTCTTCCCTCCACACTCCCACCCTGATCTGAGTCCTCCCCCCCCCCACAGGCCTGGAGAGTCAGTAGACGCCCGCTATCCACAGCCACCTCCCAGCTTCTGCCCCCGTCACCCACAGCCATCCTAGCTCAGCAGGCAGCATGAACCTGCACAAACCCAGGTCAGTGCCCACCTCCCCACACTTGGCTCAGAGCCTGGTGGCTCCTAGGTCTCCCCAGTAAAATCCAAAGTCCTTACTGTGGCCGTCAAGCCCCACCGGGCCTGGGCCTGTCCCCTCTCCAGTTCCCCCCTCACTTGGTTCCCAAGTCCCTGGCCTCCTGTCTGATCCTGGCACCCTCCAGGAATGTTCTGTGCTCAGAGCCTTCATCCTGACTGTTCCCTGTGTCTGAAACACTGTTCCCTGGGATGTCCTCCACCTCTGTAAGACCTCTCTCAAATGACCGTCCCCCCCATTCCCTTCCCTGCAGCATCTATTTAAAAAAAATCCTTACCCAGGATGTTTCTTTACTTTGCAGAGAGAGGAACGGGAAAGAGAGAAACATCGATGTGAGAAAGAAACTTGACCAATTGCCTCCCACGTGCACCCCAACCGGGAATCGAACCTGCAACCTAGATACATGCCCTGAGGGGTTCAGACCCACAACTCTGGTGTGTGGGATGATGCTCTCACCAGCTGAGCCACCCAGCCAGGGCCCCATAGCTTATTTTAAATGCAATGTCACTTCTCTGTTTCCTGTCCTAGCCGCACCCGTCAGTGCATGCTGAGCACGTGCGCTGGGGACAGTCCATGACCTCAGGAGTGCCCCGTCCAGACACAGTCACCACCGCCCTGCGCTTTCAAAAAACCTCTTCTCGGGTCGTTCGAGCATGGACTCCACAGAGCTTTGCTGCGGGAGCCCCTCTGGCTCTTCAGAGGGGACTTACGGCGTGGCTGTTGGCTGCACACTGCACGGGGGTTTCCGGGGACTGGCGCAGGCGCAGGCCTCTGTGCGCGCCTTGCCCTCTCTCTGCGTACCCTCCCTGGCCTTGTTGGCCACCTTCACTCACCTTTGGCCCTCGGCTCAGGTGTCCCCTCCTCCGGGTCATGGCTGAGTCATCTGTGTCCCCAGCATCCAGTGGGGCTCCTGGCCCAGAGCAGCCTCCCAAGCAGACTTGTTAAGTGGATGAGTCCAAGAATGCATGTACACTGCATTTCTTTGTGCAATATCCTCGTGCATCCTCCTGGAGGGGCAGCAGGATGCCCAGACGGCAAACCTCACTAACCTGGATGAAAGCAGAAGCTGGCTGGGCCACCCAACCGCACACACAGACACACACACATGGTGTCCACACAGCTGCCAAAGCTACTGATGACATCTACGCCCCCCCAGATACATGAGGGGTGGTGGTCACACAGATGCTGACATCGCAAAGCTGCACAGGAAAGACACGTGCCCCCTGCAGGGTGCCAGGTGCCCATCCCACCTGCCCCCACGCACTGCTTCCCCTTCTCTGCAGGGCCCGGGCTCCATGCTCTCTGACGCTAAACTCCAGATTCAGCATGGCAGCAGGCAGCATGGACACTGGCCTTCCCGTGGCCCGTACACTGGTCCTGCTGACCTCCTGGCCTTGGCACAGGCCACCAGGGGGTGCCAGGGTCTTCCACTTCCCACTGGGGACAGCAGCTGGGGCAGAGGGCCGGCCCAGACACTTGGACACCGCCGAGGTGCCGTCTGCCTCTCCCCACCCCCATCAGACGCCATCTCTTTAGGGCCTGAGGCCAGAGCTGGGGCACCTAGAAACAAGTTGGGGTAGAGAACAGACTGGCCAGAGTGTCAGGACTCCTGGGTTCTCAACTCATATCTACCACTGGCCTGCTATGTGACCTTGGGAAAGCCACTGAACCTCTCTGAGCCTTAGTTTCTGGGGGGAAAACATCATATCTTCACTCAGAGATGGGAAGAACGCAGCAGGCCTGAGAAGTTAGATCTTCAGGGGATATAACCCCCCACACCCGTCCCTACCCAGCCACCCAAGTAGAAGTCCAGGGTGAACTTGATGTCTCTCTGGGTTACTTGGGACCTCCTTCCCTGGGCTTGGGAGTCAGACACACCCCCTGGCTACAAGACCTCAGAGACACCTGCTCGCCTGTGCCAAGCCTTGGTTTCCCTATATGTAAAGTGGAGAGTTACAGCCCCTCCTCATAGGGAGGCTGCGGAGATGGAATGAGAACAGAGCATGAAGCGCAGCCCAGGTTGCAGGTTCAAACCCCCGGTCAGGATACATACAAGAATCAACCAATGAATGCATCAGTAAGTGGAACAACAAACTAATGTCTGTCTCTGTCTCTCTCTCTCTCTCTCTCCCTCTCCCTCCCTCCCTCCCTCCCCCTTCCTCTCTTCTCTAAAATCAATAAACATATCCTTGAGTGAGGATTTAGAAAATGGTTACTTGTTGCCCTGACAAACGCCGTCCCGCAGAGCAAAAGGCAGCCCGTTCCATTCCCAGTCAGAGCATGCGCCTGGGCTGTGGGCTCGGTCCCCAGCTGGGGTGCATACAAGAGGCAGCTGGAAGATGTTTCCAGTGACCTTTCTCTCCCTCACTTTCTCCCTCCCTTCCCCTCTCTCTAAAAAAATTAATAAAATCTTTTTTTAAATAGCTGTATATATATATATATATATATATATATATATATATATATATATATGTATTGTAATGCTTGCCCCTGCATAAACAAAACAAAATCTAAGTTGCAGACCCTGAAGTGAATTAGAGGGGCTTCTCAATGTCTGTGTTCTCTGCTTGGAATAAAATGAAAGTATAGTCTCTCCTACTGCCACTTGGACCCCCTCACCCTTGCCCACGGCCGTGCCCTGTCTCCACGCTCAGTCTCGTTTGCCCCAGCACCGTGAGACGTGCTGAGCTGGGATTACCCTCTCTGCTTACAAGACGACGGGTTTAAGGAGGCTGGGCAGGGGAGCGCTTTATCAACATCGCAGAGTTGAGTTGAAGTGGACACAGAGAAGGGGGGAAGAGCGCCCCAGACAAGGAACAGCAGGTGCGCAGGCCCAGAGACCAGAGGGAGTGGCGTGGAGGGGACAGGGGCCACCTTGGTGGCTGCAGGGCTGGGCTGCAGATCCAATAGGAATGTGGTCTCTTCTGGGGACTCTGGCTTTTCTCTTGGAAGGTTTTGATTAGAGGAGTAAAATGCTCTGATTTACATTTTTTTTTAAAGTTTGTTTATTGTTTTTAGAGAGGGGAAGGGAGGGAGACAGAGAGGCAGAGAAGCACCGACATGTGAGCGATGCCTCCCCTACGCGCCCCAGCCGGGATGGAACCCGCAATGCCGCCTGTGCCCTGACTGGGAACCAACCCGCCACCTTCCGGTTTGTGGGATGACACCCAAGCAACTGAGCCGCACCACCCAGGGCGCAATTTACACTTTCAAAGGACTGTTCTGACCACTCTTAAGAAACCAGACTATGGCAGACAAACAAGCCAGGAGACTGTGAGCCCCAGTGACAGCTGGTGAGCCATGGGCCAGTGAGAGGGTGGGGTTCTGGATGTGCTTTGAAAGTAGAGCCTGCTGCATTTCCTGACCATCCAGATGTGGGGCCTGAGAGAAAAAGGGGAGCAGAGGTTCAGAGTTGGGCCTAGGCCACAGGAGGGAAGGGGCTGTCCTTCCCTGGGCTGGGAGGTGCAGCAAGGGGGAGCTCAGGAGGGCAACTGTGGGGCTCTGGTCACCCTGGTTTGAGCCATTCCCCAGACCTCACGCCACAGCAGCAGTGGACATGTCATCTGAGTTCAGGGAGATGCTGGGCTGGGAGTCAGCATATCGGTGGTACAGACAGCTGATGACTCTCAGCCATCACCAAGGGAGCGTGTCCAGCAGAGGGAAGTAGTCAACCGGGCCAAGTAAGGAGAGGAGGGACAACCAGTGTAGGGCCCACGACGGGGTCCCGCGGTCAGAGTTAGCGGTGTAGACATCACTGGAGTAGTCTGACTGGAGAGGGTTCCGGAGTGCAGGAGGAGGAACTGGAGATGGCCAGCACGCAGACAGCTCTTTAAAGGAATTGTCCTATAAAGGGAGCACAAAAACAAAAAAGGGTTGTGTCAGAGGGGGCGCGAGGCCAGGAGCTTTTTTCCTAGATGGGAGCTACCACCGCGAGCCTACGGGCTGATGGGAGGGCACAGCAGAGAGGGAGAAGCTGGCAGTGCTGGAGCAGGGAATTGCTCAGGGGGGTGGGAAGGGACATTTTCTGGTGCAGAAGAGGAGGATTTGTCCTCGAGATGAGACAGGGCAACAGACACTTTGTCCTAACCTCAGGTGGGGAGGTGGAAGAAGAGGGCAGAGTGCCCGTAGCTGGGTGGGTGTGGAGTGGGAGCCACTGAAGGCTCTTAACCGTCGAACTCACGTTGAAATAGGAAGTAAGGCAGCAGCTGGAGGGAACAGGAGAAGAGAGGACATTGTCATCTTTGGGAGTTAGGGGCCTGAGCTCCAGGGGCAGGTCACTCAGGCCCCTCTCTGCTTCCGTCTCCTCATCTTGAAAATAAAAATAAAACAACTGGAGGAGAGGGATGGGCTCGGGAAATGCATGGGTTTGGAGGACAGCCTCAAGGTGAAACCAGAAAGCCGGTGTGTTTCCCTCTTGCTGGAGCAGTTGGTGGACAGCTGAGTGACAGCTGAGTGACAGCTGAGTGTACGCAGGGTCGCGCTTCCCCTCACTCAGTATGAAGCGGTGGGGCGAGGGAGTCACGGCGCGTGTGCGCAGGGAGCGGGCATCAGGGCCGCCCAGGGAGTCTCAGCTGGCTAGAGGCGAAATGTGTGGGCAGGGGAGTGAGGGCCACAGGTGAAGAGTCAGCACCAGTGGAGGTGGGGTAGGAGCTGAGGAAGAATGTGGGAGTCGGGAGTGGGCTGGAAAAAGGGAAAGTGAAAGCAGGTGTTTGAAACTGAGGTTCTGGAGGAGACACAGCTACAGGTGGCAACAAGGCAGGTGTCCAACCTATTGGTGTCTCTGGGCCACACATTAAATACATAAGCACTAATGAAGACTGGTGAGTAAAAAGGTTTTAAGTAAATTAGTTTTATGTTGGGCCGCGTTCATAGCTATCCTGGGCCGCGGGTTGGCCGCCCCTGCAAGAGGACAATGGTGAGAGTGGGGGCCTGAGAAAGAGTGGGGCGGGGGTCTTTGGAGGCGGAGAAATCGAGAGTCCAGAGCATGCTGGACTCGCCCAGCAGGAGAAAGTGACCGTGAGCTAAGTCTCCAGAACATAAGAGGTGTAAATCCGATGACAGGGGCTTCAGCATAGACGACTCATGGAGGACAGCAGGCCAATGGTCTGGAAGAAGCCGTGCGGAGCAAGGAGACGCCGACCACACCTCAGGCCCCAGGTAAAGGGCCGGGGGAGAAGAAGGTGAGGCGGCAGTGTGCTTGGGAGACACGGAATTGAGGCCGAGCAAGCGAGGGAAGGAGTGTTCCGAGAGGTGTTTGACGACAAGGGTGTTGCTGGTGGTGGACCTGGACTTCAAGGGCCCCGAGAGGGTTTCTGGGAGGAAGGAAGGAACCAGGAAGGGAGATGGACCCCGGGAACTCTCGCAGGAGTTTCCAATGGCTCCAGAGCAGTGGCCATGCCCAGCTGGGCCAGTAGAGGGCGCCCAATGCATGGCGTGAGAACCCAGGGTCTAACCACCCAGGCCTAGCATAGCCCAAGCATCGCTGGTGGCCCCTGGAACAAATGAGATTCTCCCTTGTCCTTGGAGAGCAGACAGGGAGGCAGGTAAGGGCACAGGCCTTTGTGGAGAAGTGAGAGGAGACAGTCACACAAGGAAGGAACAGGGTTAGTGCTGTGGGAGCCCAGCTGATGAGCATTGGATCCAAGCAGCCTTCCTGCAGAGGCAACTCTGGATTTGTGGTCCAACTGTAATGGGGTGACAGGTCCAGGGAGCGGCACATGGGCCAGCTGGGGATGCTAGGACAGGAGGCTGGTTTGGGAGGCCTATTGAGCCCCCTTCCTGTGGCTAGGGTTTCTGGGAGATTCTGAACAAAGAGGGTCATGGCCAGAGCGCCAGCCTCAGTACACTTGTCTCCCACGGGCCCCTCAGGAACTGATCCAGACCCACCACACTCCACAGCCTCTCTTCCCAGGGCTCCCTTGCTGCCACTTCATGGAGACAGGGGAGGCCAATGGCACCCACCTCACGCCCTCCTCTCCACCACGCACCCACTCTCCTCGCAGGCTTCGAGGGACGAGATGTCCAGCAGGGTGAGGGCCCCACCTCTCCCCAGCTGTTTCCGGAAACCGTTCTTTGACACCCCGTTTCCATCTGGCACACACCAGAGCTCGCTGTGCCCTTCTCCTGCCAGCCTCTGCACACACTCAGACCTCTTCCACCTTAGAAGACAGGTCACCTAAACACAGCAGAACCAAAGCCCCCACTACCATCTTCCACGCGCCAGGTACGCGTCCGGATACTGGGCTATACTTCAAGATGGACAAACTCCTGCCCGCAGGTCACCCTCACACGTGTCGAGTAAACATAAGGAGCAAGTCAAGTGTGTGAATCGGAAACTGGTAACAAGGGCTATGGAGGGAACTGAAGAGGGAAGGGAGAAAGCGTCAGCAGGGAAGGGGCTAGGAGTGCCGCACTCCTGGGTGTCTGGGAGGCTCAGCTCCTGCAGCCACTGCTGGGCTCACTCCCCAGACCCCACCCACCCACCCCACAACCGGCACACTGCTCGGACCTCGCCTCCTCAGTCCTGTTGTGTTTTTCCAAGAGTGGCCCAGGGGCCACCTGCTTCCGAACTGTGGGGTGGGGGTGGGGACCCAGTCTGTGAGCAGCACAATTGCCTCTGACTGGCCTGAAATCCAGGACTCTGCATTTCCTAAGCTCCCTGGGAGATTCTGAGGCAGTCCAAAGTAGGGGAACCACAGATTTTCTCCCTGAAAATGTAGCACTGCTTGGAGTGGTCTGCGCTGACCCCTTCTACTCTGCAGCCGCCAGGCGCGTCCCAGCCTCCTCACGTGCGGTTCCCTTCTGGAGTGCCCTTCCCAGCATGCCTCACCTGACAACTCATGCACATCCTCAAGACCCACCACAAGGTCGCCTCCTCCAGGAGGTACTCCCAGAACAGACAAGCCTGAGCAGCACAGGGGACAGGACCCGGGGCTGGGATGTAGAACACAGTTCTAATCCCAGCTCTGCCACTAAACCCATGGCATGACCCTGGGCAAGTCACTGCCCCCCTCTAAGCCTCAGTTGACTCATCAGTGAAATGGTGACAATGACTCTGACATTTCCGAGGAGATGTGGGACTAAATGAGATGACAGTTCTGAAAATACTTTATGTTCTCATAGCACAAGCGAAGGACAGGCACTGTGAGGGTCGGATGGCTGCCCTCCTCCACGCCAACACCCAGCGTGTCACCGGACTGGAACTTTGGATCCAAAGCCCTGAGGGCTAGGGTGCAAGGCAAGAATCCGAAGCAGCTCCAGGGTCCCAGGGCAAGTGGGGGTGGAGACCAGGAGGAATGTGCCATTGGCAACTTCCGGGGCCACGAGCCCTCACCCCTGGCCAAAATATTTCCACCACCCCCTGGTCAGGGTGTTAATGGTGCAGGGAAGGCAGCCATCTGAGCTCAAGAGGAGGGTCAGAAGCCCTGAGACCCAGTGTAGCCATAACCCACTGGGACCTGAACCCCGCTCCCAGGCTCACACAGGCAGACAGGGCAGGCAGACAGGGCTGCTGTCCCAATAGAGGGTGAGGAAAGGGAGGCCAGGGAAGAGTACACAAGGAATAAGGGCAGGGTCTGGACTCCCTACCCCACACAGGGAAGATCGAAAGTGCTCCCTGGGAAGGGGCGGGCAGCACTGACTGGCACCCTGATATTTTGATGGGAAAACTGAGACTCAGGCAGATGCTCAGGCATCATAATCAGAGAGGCAGGAGGCCAAAGGGAGGAGGCGGCAGGAAGGAAGCTCAACAAGAAAACTGGAGTCATTGTGGACAGCGAGCCGACCCAGGCGGCTCTACCCATTCTACAGGCATAGGAGGGGGACATAGCTAAGCGCCAGATTCCCTGCAGGAGCGAACGCTGGTAGCAGCCGCCCTGATGACCCAGCCCCGTCCCCTTCAGTGGTCCTTGCCCTGGTGCTCATCTCCGCCCCCTCCTCCTTTGGGGCACTTTTCTCTGGTCCCTTTCTGATGGTGCTCCCCCTGGTGAGCATCAATTAGCCAACATGTGTCCATGGCCGAGAGCGGCACCCTGGGCACAGAGAATTCTGGCTGAGTGATGACAGCCTGTGTCCCGGGAAGCACAGGGGCCACTGGGGGCGTCTGCCAAATACAGGATCAGCGCTGGTCCTTCAGTGCCTTTCCCTTTCATTCTCCGCTGCCATTTTTCCCTTCTTTCCTCCCCTTTTCCCCAGGGTCACTGTCACCGAGATAATCCTGGGTTTGTTGTGAGGAGACAGCAGGCTTGCCTGTTGTAAACCTGTGTTTACAGCCAATACAGGTGCCGCCCACCTGCAGAGCCCACAGCTGCCCTGTCTCCCTGGGGCCTCAGGTCCACACCCCCAGGTCCTCCTCGCCCAGCCCTTCCTCCCAGCCATCTGCTCTTCTGCCCTGAGAACCAGCTTGGCAGGGCTGCCAAAGGGAAAGGCCTGGAGGCCTGGCCTCAGGGTGAGGGCCCACATGTCCCGTGGGAGCTGGGGCACGTGCTCAGGTCAGGGACAAGGGTCTGGCTTCAAAGCCTGGAGGGAGAGGTGCAGTCTTCAGGCTACAAGGGTGGGTGGGGGTGCGAGGACAGGAGGGCCCCAGAGGGCAAGTCCCAGCCCCACACAGCCACACTGGGGGCTTCGCCAGGTACCTCTCCTAACCAAGCCTCAGGTTTTCAGGTGTCCCTGGGGTGTCTGCCCCACCTCCTTGATGAGATGGCAGTCACATACTGTTTTGGATGGGACCTTGATAGGTCACGGCTAGTCTCCTACTCGCTGTTTGAATCTGGTCTCCAGCAGGCCCACAGGTCTCAGATTCCCTGATCTGGGTGAGCTACAGCCTGGGGGCCCCATATTTTGTTAATTTTTTAAAACCAGAACCATTTTTATTTTCTGAATGTAAAGAAGTCATTTTCTGATCATTATTTACACACTCATAAAAATGTCTTAAAGAAGAATCCCGTCACCCAGAGACATCTCTCTAACTTTTTCTATTTATACCTGCAGAGGATCGCAGTCTTCATCTTTGGGAGTACGTTCGGCTGCAGCTAGAGCAGCGTCAGCAAGAAAGGGTAACTGTCTCAGAGCTGGAAGATCTGTGTGGTTGGGCTGGCCTCACGAGCTCCTAGCTGGGACACGGTGTGCCCCTCTGGGCACCGCCCTCGCGTCGGCAGGACGCTGCGGCAGCTCCAGCCACTGAAGGCCACCAAAGCTGACCACTTGCGCTTTTTGATCAGGAACCTTTGTCACACGTGACCCCAACACCTCTCCCTTCGGGTGGCCCTGGCCACACTGGCTCGGGGAACAGGGCCAGAGCGGTAATGACTGGCTTTGCGCAGTCGTGACTGATCTCGTGGGAGTGGGCGTGTCATACTGCTAGCGAAGTCCAGGAGGAGGGAATTAGTAGTGTCTGCTGCGACCCTCTTTATAACCTCTTTATTCGTGACATATCATAGACATCTTTCCACACCAAGAAAGACAGACGCAGGGGCATGGAGGGAAGAGACCGATTTAAAGAAGAAAGAAAGTTGGGATGGTGGCTGCCGGGGGCGGGGGGAGGGCTGATGAGGGGCTGGCGGCTGGTGAGCGCGGAGCTTCCGTGAGAAACGGCGCGGGTGGGGCGGGCGTGCGCGGCAGTGAGAACGCGCTTAATTTCCCTGGACTGTGCGCTTAAAATGGTTCATATAATAAGTTCTGTGTTACCTGTATTTTACCACAATTTTATTTTTTTACTCTTTTAAAGATTTTTACTTATTTTCAGAGAGACAGGAAGGGAGGGAAGAAGAGGGAGAGAAACATAGATGTGTGAGAGATACATCAGCTGGTTGCCTCTTGCACTCCCCACGGGGACCTGGCCCACAACCCAGGCACGTGCCCCAGTTGGGAACCAACGGGGCACTCAATCCACTGAGCCACACCAGCCACAGCTACTGTGCTACAGTTGTTTTTTTTAAATATGGACTCAGTCACTTACTTAACAACGATTTGTTGCAGGTCGACTGTGTTTCGGGAACTTTGCCAAGCACCCCAGGCACAATAAGAAACCCTTGCCTTCCTGGGGCTTACATCTAATGAGCCGTGCAGAAGGTCATCATAGAGACCCACCAGCAAATGCGAAGTCACGAAGATGACGTGTGCTACCAAGGAGAGGTGGCTGGCACTGCCAGAGCAGGTGCGAGGGGGTCTACCTCAGTGGGAGGCCCATCGTTCTAACGGCCACACCCCACTCCCTGGCATAGCTGTCACGTCGCGGAGCCAGTCTCCTGCCGCTGGGTTTAGGCCCTCCCCTCGTTTGTATCATCGTGAGCGATGCCTCGATAAGCCCCTCAGTAAGTACGTCCTGGCACACCTGTCTGATTATCCCCTGAGGGTGCAGTTCCACCTGTGGAACTGCGGAGCCCACGGGTGGCCCACGTGCTGAGGCGGTAACCACACACTGCGTCGTTGTCCCCAAGCAAGTGTCATTTCTATTCCCCAAACAATGTAAGATAGAACCCTGTTCATCCACACTCTGCCAGCACCACCTGTTGTTGTCACCTTTACAAATGTGGCCAGTGTTAGGGGTGAAACATGGCTTCTTCTTGTTTTGATTGGCATTCCTGTGATTGCTCCTGAGGTTGACCATGTCTTCGCTGGCTTCTTTTCTCTGGACAGCTCTGAGTGTCACACAGCCCTCCCTTTACAGAAACCTAGAGCTCTGTTCTTGGCCATCCAGCTGCCTGAGGCTTTCCCCTGTGCTCCAGGGTGGTGTCCACAGCCCATCCTGCTCCCCAGCCCCCACCCCATGTCCTCTCCAGCCACCCTCCACACCTACAGTCCTCAAACACAGCGGGTGACTCAGAGCTCCCAGCCTTTGTCCAAGCTGTTCTCATTCCCCTTTCACCCTAGGGAAGGCTTCAGGACATAGCTCAGGTGTGGTGACTTCTCTGAGACACTCTTGCTGACACCCCAGGCAGGGTGTGACCCCGCCCTGCACTGTGCTTCCCCCTGCTCAGCACTGACCATGCTGACCTGTCACTGTTCATTTTACAGGTATCCCATGGGAGTGGGCCCCCCACCCCAGACAGGCATGGGTCAGATGGATCTCTCTGTCCCCTGTGCTTGACATGGGGCGGGGAGACACCACATAGTAGCTTACACACTATACCCAGAAGGAAGAAAGAGGGAAGGAAGGAAGGAAGGAAGGAAGGAAGGAAGGAAGGAAGGAAATCCACTTCTCCCTGCCCCCAGACTGGCTGATCAGGCATCCAAAGCCTGCCGTTGCCCAGCTACCTACCGCCCCAGGCCCACTCTTGCTTGGGTTCAACGTGAAGGATATGCAGGTGGCTCGGGGATTGTCACTACCTGAAGAATCAGCTGGGGGGACCACTGTCTGACCTGGGCACTGCCTGGGTCAGTCAGGCCCTGACCTGCCCTCCCCCTGGGCTATCTTTGAACTGGGCACTGCCTTAACTGGGCTCTGGCATCTTGGACAGAATCTGTGGGGTTCTCCGCTCTGCTCAGCAGGGTTTGTGGTCAACAGTGACAACTCTGGGACACTGGCTCCTCCAAGCTTCACCAGTGACACCCTCACAGGTGGAAAAAGTCTTTTGCAGTCCAGGCTGGGAACTGAATTCCTGCCACAGGCCACGAGCTAAACTTCTTGCCACCTGTGTGTTCCCCTCCGTTTCCTTTTGCACCCATTCCCTTTTGCCTCATGTCACTCCTCTGCTCAAGAACCACTGATGGGTCCTACTTGCCCGTCAGATTGAATCTGAGCTGCATGGCGGCAATTCAAGGAGCTCCATGACCCAGCTCCAGGCTCCCTCTCCCCCTGCAGGTCCTCGGGGCCACCTCCCCCTCCCCTCTGCTGTGGGGCTTTCCCACACCGCGCCCTCTGCCTGAGATACCCCTGCCTTTCATCACCTGTTCAAGTCCTAGTTTGCACCCCACACCTTCTCTGGATCAGCCTCCAAGGACTCCAGTCCTTGACTACCCATTTAAAAACAAAAAACAAAGCCCTTGTGTACTTTAGAATCACCTGGCTTGTTTATCCCAGCTCTCTGAGGGTGGTTTTAAGACCCCGGACTTTCAAAGCTTCTCAGAAGAGTCTGATGCTACCAGCCCAGCCAGGTCCATTCACCTGCATTTGAAAATTGCTGATGAGACAGTGCTGGACGCCAACCCCAAGTCTACACTGGCTCCTGATGTCTGCACATTGGACACACTCCCCTCATCTCTACAAATAACAGTGATGATAACCACTATTTACTGAGGGTTCACCAGGCACCGAGCACACACTGAGCACTCAATATGCCCCATCTCATCTAATCCTCACAAGATGCTATTAGGTAGATATCATTGACCTCATTTGATTGATAAGGACATTGAGGACCAGAGTGGGTAAGTCTCTTGGCCAAAGTCACAGAACTTGGCGGGGGAAGCCAGTCTCAAACCCAGGACTGATGGAGCCAAAGCCAGTGCCCCTCCTCCCCGCTGTGTAGTCTGTGGGTCTGGGCCGACGAGCCTTCCAAAGGGGCACCTGGTCCTCATCCAGGTCCATTCGGATCAGTTCCATCCTGTACCACCAGCTCTATTGCCACTTGCTTTTGTTAAGTCCTGGAGATAGAAATATGGGTAGGAGGAGGCTCCTGCCCTTGAAGGACCTCCCAGTCCAGGTGGGGAGACTGGCACACACATGGCCAGATGCATGAGAAGGGCTGGGACAAGAATGGTGCACACCATTTGAGCAGGACCCCAAGCAGAGGGTGGGTGGGGAGTGGTCCTGCCCTAGGAGAACCAGGGGAGGCTCCAGGGAACAGGTGGAATTGAGCCAGACCTTGAGGGGTGAGAGAGAAGAGGATGAAGGGCATCTGGCAGAGGAAACAGGCAGGGTGGCGTGAAGGATGAGTTTTCCCGTGGCAGCTGCGTGGGAGAAAATGGTGAACAAATCGGCTGGAAAGGGTGGTTGGGGCCCGACCGTGAAGGGCCTCAAAATGCCAAGCTCAGAAATCTGGCCTTATCCTGTGGGCAATAGGGAGTCATGGAAGGTATGGGAGCAGAGGTGTGTCTGCCCTCAGCACTGGCACAGGAAAAGGCACAAGTAGGTGCTCAGTGGAACCTTGCTGCCTGGTTTGTTCATAGATGTCTTTGTCCTGTCCTCACTGGGGTTGGAATGACCTGGGACTACTGGACAGTCCCTGCCAGGAATCGAAGGCCCTAGAGCTATATCTCCCCCTCTCCATTTAGCTCTTCTCTGGGAGGATGGGCAAATTATTCAACCTCTCTGAGCCTCAGCTTCCTCGTCTGTAAAATGGGAACAACACACCAGCCTTGCAGGTTTTGAGGATGAAATGAGATCACGTGAGCACAGCACAGTCGGTGCATCATTGAGTCGTCACATGTATGGACCAGGTGACAGAGTGGAACAAGCACAGGCTCAGGGGAGCTAGCTTTGAATCCCAGCTCCAACGTTGGATTGACCCTCTTTTAGGGCTGGTGGGAGCGTTAAATTCAGTAAGCTAATAAACGTGGACCTCCCGACACTCAGCACATGCTCAGTAACTTCTGTCTGACCAGGCACGAGCAGTCCTGCTTCTCCCCTCCCAACCAGGACACTGCCACTCTCCATGAGCACCCCTCCCCCTTAATTCCTGCCTTAGCTCCCTGTTGCTGCCTGTCTGCCGACCTGCCCCTTGGCAGCTGGCTCACTGAATCCACTTACATAGATTCATAAGCAGGACAGCATTGATCTCTGCCAGGCAGGTGAGAAAACAGAGACCTAGAGAGGGAGGGAAGGAGACTGGCGCTGTCTGAGCACCTACGACGTGCAGAAGGCATCACACCCACTCATTCTGCCACAAAGCCTGAGAGGTAGGAATTGTCCTCCCCACTGCCTAACTGTGGATGTGGAGGCTCAGAGAGGGCCAGTGACTTGTCCAAGGTCACACAGCAAGGAACTGACAGAGGCCGAGGGCAAACCCAAGTCTTTCTGACTCCAGAGTCTGGGATTCAGAATAAACATTTGCAATGTGGGGTCACCAGATCTCTTCCCAGGGCTAATGCAAGGACCAGAGGGAGTAATGGGCGTGAGGGTGCCCGGCACAGGGCTTCAGGACAGGGAAAAGTGGAATCTTGTCCACCTCCACCTAAGCATATAGAGAACAGGGACAGAAGTCCAGAAGGGCCATGACATGCCCAAGGTCACGGCAAGTAGTCAGCGGGAACCCAAGCTCCCTGCCCCCAGGGCCACTCTCTTCCCCAGTTGAGGACAGGGGCCATCCCTCCATCCCTCCAGGGCCTTTTCCTCCCAGAGAGTGGAAACTTCCACAGTCCCTCTGACCTTACAGGAGGGGGAAAAGAGCAGAATTTCTGCCATGGCACACAAACCCGGAGCCTGCGGCTGAACGTGGAATCCCAGGGTTTGCCAAGACTGCTCCTCTGGGCCCTTCTGCACCCCACCTGTCCTGGGACCCTGCAGCAAGATCTCTCACCCTCCCAACTCATCAGCCAGCTAGAGGCACCATCCCAGAGGCCTGTGTTCTCAGAGGGGACTGAAAGGTGGCAAGGCCAAGGGAAAGGGCACAATGGTGGGATTTCAGATGTAATGAGCTGGTGAGACAGACCACAGAGCTTGAAATGGTCAGAGCAGAATGGAATAAGAGCTCCCTGCACATGTGCTGGTCAAACTTAAAAAGCCACTGACCCTTCTTTTCAAATGAAATCCATGGCGCATTCCACTTCCCACCCCCTCCCCAGGGTCACTAGCGGCCCCCGAGGAAGAGCCACCAAGCAGTGAGCCCAGAGGAAGAACAGCTGCAGCCCGACAGCCAGGAGCCTCTGGCCCGCACGGCTAGGCCCGGTGCTCTGCAGAACACGAGCAAATGCACGGGCAAGGCCACTCTGCGACCACGATGGGTCAGGACAAGTCAAGGCCACTCGGTAGCCATGACCGAGCACAGGCAAAAGATGACCCTTGTCACAGCCACCACAGTCACCACACATCCCCCTCTCCTGGTGGAGGGTGACAGCTGCTTCTCCTTCAGCTCGGGACTAGTCTTCCCCCTTCAAGGTCAGACGGATCCAGGTGTCACATCCTAGAGCTAGCCCTGCTTTTGACAGTGTCCAATCCAGAGCAGGGGCCTACTTCCTCACACCCTCCTCCAAACCCCCTCCCACAAGCCCAAATCCCATAATAAGTCCTTCTTCACACCTTCCTACAGAGAAGGTGCCCCTGGTGTCCATTCTCCTCACTGCAATCAGTAATGAACCCAACTATTAGCTACAGGTGAGCTCCTGACGGTCTCCTGCAGGCTCTGGCAGGTGGATTCCATCAGATACGCCCACCGCCCAACCCTGCAAAGGTCAAAGCCAGGGGCCCACCAGCTCCCTTTGTCCACGAGGGAACTGAGGTACATAAAGGCACCGGACTTGCCCAAGGTCACAGAGTAGGGTGAATATAGAGCTTATCGCCCAAATGGGATATCTTTGAGAGTGAAAGGGTGCACCACTAATAACTAAGCAGGGGCAGTGGGCACAGACCAGGGTTGCTCTGGGCAGAGCAGCTGTTGTCTCCCCATCACACAGCAAGATGGTGGAGATCCAGGACTGGAGCCAAAACCTCCGTCTCACCTTCTCCCTCCGCTGCCCCAAGCCCTTGGCACGACTTCCTGGGACAGGGTTGGTG
Organism: Macrotus californicus; assembly: GCA_007922815.1. Taxonomy (NCBI): domain Eukaryota; kingdom Metazoa; phylum Chordata; class Mammalia; order Chiroptera; family Phyllostomidae; genus Macrotus; species Macrotus californicus. The sequence continues at coordinate 60,335 of VMDR010002199.1, forward strand.
TCTCCCTGCTCGTGGGCCTGCAGCCAGAGGCTCTTGGTTTTCTGGGTAAGGTCTGGGGAATGCCCTGCCATGATGATTCTGGGACATCAGGGCCACTGGGGAGATTCCACACCACACAGCTGTCCCACACGGCCACACTGCTGTGTTTGATCTTCGCTTTCCGGAGGGTGTCCGTGGCGCCCGCCAGGCATGATGCCTCATTTATCCCAGAGGGGGGGCAGGTGGTTCCACATAAAAGAGTTTGCAGATGAGTGAAGGTGACCCCGTTCAACGTTGGAAATGTTTTTATTTTAACCATTCGTGCTGGTGCAGCTTCTGGTTCAGGTCGCCTACTCCCCACCTTAGTGACCGGATCACGGAATCACACTGCACCTCCCCCAGTCCAAGGACTCGGGTCACGGGTGGGAACGTCTGCCACACACGGGCACAGGGGTGAGTCTGACAATGCCTTTCATCGCCAAGGCTTTCATCCTGGAGGTAGCATGACCCAGAAAGAAGAGGGGGTGTTTGGGGTGCGGGTGGCGTACCCTTCTGACCCAGCACAGAGGGCTTCCCTTCCCCCTGCCGGGTCTCCCAGTCCTGACCCAAAGGCACAACCCAGGAGAAGGTCTCCCCGTCCCTAGTGGCCCAGGGGGCGAGCTTTCCGTGTGTGGACCTGGTTTGAGGTAGTGCCACTGCCCTTTCCTCTGAAGCAGCGGCCCCAGTCTCGGTGCTGGGGCACGGGGGCGTGGCAGGGAGCAGCACACTAAAAGCGACTCACTCAGCAATGCCACACCACAGAGACGTCTTTGGGGGCTGCTGAGCAGGCGGAGTAGTTGGCTGCTGACTCGCTGGCCCCAGATGTCACTCTGCTGCCTCTGGGACACCGATTTTTTTGCTGTGATTTCTCTGTTTCCACCTTGGCTCCTGCTCCGCACTCTGTCCCTAACTTATGAAACACCACGCTCACTGGATTGTGAGTCCTTCGAGGGCAAGAACTGTTCATCACTTCGTGCCTCTTTCCCCTTAAAGATTCTGGCTTGTGTCTGGCATATAGTATATGCTCAGGAAATGCCACTTGAGTCAAATTAAGCCAGGAAGTTTCATTTCAACTGCAGTCGTAAGCCAGTGCAGATGTATTATGCAGGGAGGGGGTTATTCTGGGGGCTCTTCGCCTGGCTTCGAGACTCCCATGCAGGCCGTTTGGAAGTTTGAATGCCAGAGTGCAAAGGGGCTGGGAGTCGGACAGTTAGGGAAGTGGAGGAGGGGGCTTATCTGCAAAAGTGTCCTGGGTTCTGGTCAGTTCCATACACCCTCGATGACCACTGATTTGACACAGGAGACATCAATGTGAGGGAAGCAAGGGCGCCAGCCTTGAAGTCATGCTCCTGTAATAAGCGCACAAGCCCCAAAGGTGGCGCCAAGGAGCCAGGACTAACTTGTTCCAGGAGGCAGTGACATCAGGAAAGGCTCTCAAGAGGAGGGATATTTGCGCCAGGGTCTGGCGGAGGAGCACAAGTTCGCCATCAGACAGCACGGGAGGGCACGGGCAGCAGGGTGAGTGTGAAGGGCAGAGGGTGTGGCATGGGGCTGAAGTGGGGAGTCAGTTGGGAGGTCAGCAGAGGTCTGTCCTGGAAGGGTTTGGACCCCTGAGCAGTAGGAGCCCCAGGAGGGCGAGAGCAGGGACACGCGGTCAGCTCTGGGTGAAGACAGATCACACCAGGCACCAGGCTCGGCAGGAACGGGAACCCTGAGAGGCCTTCACGGAAGGTCAGAGAACCGGACGTAGCACCGAGGAGGGCCCCTGCTCCGAGGCCAGCTTTGGGGGGAGGCAGAGAAGGCTCTTGAGAGCCCCAGCTGCTGCAAATCCCCTCAATGAAGCACATTTTACCTTCAAAGCTTTAACCCCCAGAGTAACAATTAGAACGGCAGCGGTCCGTTGAAAGTAATCATCCCTTCTCCGTGCGTTTCTTTACAGTTCTCCAGGTGCTCTAGGATCCACCATCTCACCTGAACCTCCACACAACCCCATTTTGCAGGTAGGGAAATTGAGGCCCTGTGAAATCACACAGGGCTAGTGGCTGGTGCCCGGCTAGTGCCCAGGGGCAGATCCGTCCAAGCCCTGGGCATCGGGCTCAAAGCCCAGTTCTTTGTCTGGGAGGGGGTCCCCAGGGCTATCTGGCAGCCCGTAGTACAAGTCTTCTTCCTCCTGCTCTGGCTCCTCTGCACCGGGGTCCGAAGCCTCCTCCTCCTCTTTTGTCCTAGGGGACCACGGCCAGTAGCTGGGTGGGACTGTGTCCTGCCCCTGCCCCTCTGGAGGTGTGTCCTCCAACGTGGGGTCGTCAATCAGAGCAAAGTCCTGGAAACGGTCCAGTTGGCACCTGCAGGCCCAGGGCTCCTGTGCCGGGGGCCTGGGCTCCTCCCCCTCAGGTGAAGACAGGTTGGGGCTGCTGTCCTCACTGGAGCCCACATCCAGGTCATCTTGGAAGGAAGCCAAGGGTGCAGGGCCCTGGGAACAGGCTGGGGGACTGCAGGGGTCAAGCCAGAGAGAGCAAGGTTAGCTGAGTCAGATTGCCTGGGTCCAAACCTCAGCCACGAGCCACAGGCCAGCGGAGGCGAGCTCACCTGTCTGGGCCTCAGTTTCCTCCCCCTTCAGGTGGGGAAGTAACGGTATTCGCCCCTCTGGTGTCTCTAAGGTTTATAGCGACAGTGGGCCAACGGCTCTGTGCTTGTCAATCCCATTTATTCTGAACAACACCTTTGGGCAGAATAATCGTTCCCGTTTTTCAAATGAGGACCTATCAGCAGTCAGCAGCCGTGTGCAGAGCACTGTGCACAATGCCTGGGACACATTAGGTGCTCAAGAAACGAGCCTTTATGATGTTATTATCCAAACCAGGCCACTCCTCCACTTCTCCAATAACTCAGGGGTCTCCTCTGGACCCTGGGTCCCCATCACATTGTGTGTCACCTTCTGTTCCCTCCCTCACCTCCCCCATTGGACTGGGAGCACCTGCAGGATGGAGGCCACCAAGGCCTTGCAGGGAGTAGGTGCCCAGGAGCAGTGGTAGGATGAGCGCGTAAATGGATGAATAAGGAACCCAGTTCGTAAACATCCAGGGCTGGGGTGGGGTGGGGAGTGACCTGCCCGAGGTCGCAGAATACGTTAGTTGACAGAGTCTGGATTTGAACTCAGGTCCTCTGGCTCCCTGTCCCCCACTACCCATGACAAGCGTTCAGACAGTACAGAGTCCCTACGGTGTGCCTGACACTGAAATACGCTGTCCCAGTCTTCACGACACTCCACGGAGGAAGGAGTGATCACTCTCGTGTGGGGAAACTGAGGCTCAGGAGGGTGAGAAACTGGCTAAGGTCACACAGCAGAGCTGCTGGGGTTTGGACCCAGGTCTGTCTAAGCCCAGACTCATGCATTTGCTACACCTGCTGCCTCTCAGGCTACCCCACCGCCACTGCCACTGCCCTCTCAACTCCCAAATGTACCCAACCACCCTTCAGTGACCCACACCCCAGAAGTGGGCATCGCTCCCAGTCCTGCGCTCTGCACACTCACCTGGGGCTGCTCTGTGTTGGGTTTCTTTCTCCCCCGACCTCATCTGAGCCCCTGTGGACGACCACCGCAGCCTCCATCCCGCCCTGAGCCTCAGGAGGGCTGCCTTCCCCTCTATCACTAGCTTCCAGTTGCTGCTGTCCCAGCTCAGGTGTCAGCAGGGGGCGGGGATCTTCACTGTAGCCCATGACCTTCATCCGGATGTGGCTGAAGTCAGGCAGGCTCTGGTCATACGCAGCTTCTTCCCACAGCCTTATATAGGGGGGCTGGGGGCTGGGTGGGGGCCCAGCAGACAGCAGGAGAGAGAACAGGCAGGTGGGCGAGGAGTCATTCAACAGACATCAGTGCTAACCCCTGGCCCAGTGCTCTCTGCCATGTCCTGGAGAGCCAGGGCTGGGCACCTGCCTACGGAGGGGGGCCAGGTCTGGTCTGGTCTGTCAGTGACTCCCCGGGAAGTTTGGGGCTTGTGCTCACACTCTTGAGCCTCAGTTTCCACATCTGCATACGGGGATGGTATCCTCTGCCTCCCCTTCACATGACTTCTATGAGGACTGAAGGAGGGAAGGGGAGCAAAATGTCTGATTTGTAGAGGGCCCGCTGTGCGCCAGGTTCTGTTCTTAGTGCTTTGCTCATATTATTACCTCACTGAATTCTCCCCGGACCCCCGGGAGGAAGGTGCCATTGATATCCCCACTTTACAGCAGGGCAAAGAGAGGTGCGTCACTTTCCCAAAGTCACACAGCCAGACTGTGGCAGAGTCGTGGGGCTGTGCCTCAGCCATCACCACGCCTCTCGTTCTTTGTGGTAGCAATAGTAGTCACAGCCCTCTGGGATTTAGTGTCAGACCTGATTTTGATTTCTGGTCTGCCTCTAGTTCACTGTCACACAGGATAAAGTCCCTGAATCTCAGTTTACTCATCTGTAAAATGGGAATAATAATGCTTACCTCCCAGAATTGACACTTCAAAACAATCCATGATTTCTAACGGTATGTCCTTAGTTAAGTGGGAAAGCCAGAGCTGGAGCCTGGAGCAAGGGGAGGGGCCTCTGCCCCACCTCCACCCCACTCCCGCACTCTCCTATGGAAGGGGAGAGGGGCTCACTGTCCCTCCCCTTCACTCACCCCTCCCAGGCACAGAGGGCCCAGCGCCTACCTCTTCATCTCGGCAGTGAGTCTGTTCTCCAGCAAGCCTGCTGGCTTTGAGGACAGGATGCCTTGGAATTCAGAGTCGGCAGGGATGAAGGCGATCTGTAGGGGGAAGGGGAGATGGCTTCTCTGTGGCTGCCTGCACATACCCTTGGCTGTTGCCCCCTCCCCCAGCCCCAGGCCATGGGCCTAACCTCTCCACATGCCCTGGGAGAGAGGCCCACTCTTTATGACAAAAGAGGGGTCTGCTCTGGGCCAGCATTAGTGGGTAAATAGATCCCCGCACTCCTGCTCCCATGTATCTGACATTCACCCAGCATTTATTGAGCACCTGCTGTGTGCCAGGCACTCTTCGAGGCCCTAGGGGGCAGTAGGGAGTGAATGAGACAAGCATCCCTGCCCTGGAGTTGCTCACGTTTTGTCCTATAGCAGGGTCCTCATCCAGTGCCCAGAAGGTGCCTGGCACCTCATCCATATCTGATGAATGAGTGGAAAGCAGGCCACTGTGATGTGTTTCTTGGCACAGAGGCTGCGGTGGGGGACAGATGACGGGGATTGTGCCCACCAGTCCCTGTCCCTGAACTTTCAGGGACTGAGATGTCTCTGCGAGTGCCGCCCTGCGCTGTGGGTACCAGGTGGTGGAAGGGAGGCGGGGTCATAAAGAAGGCCATGGAATGAGGCAGAAGGAGCCTGCCTATGGGGCCTGGGAGACTGCATGAGAATCCTTCCTTGGGCAGGTCACCCCCCCTCCCAGAGCCTCTCTGTCCCTCTCTGTAAAACGAGGCTGGCCTCGAAGAGAGATTTGCTGCATTGTTCACAGCAGAGAAGAGGCAAAAGTGACCCAGGTGGCCCTACATGAATGGATGGATAAACAATGGGGCCTACCCATGCAATGGAGCGTTACCCAGCCCTAAAATAGCATGAAGTTCTGACTTGAGCTACAGTGTGGACAGAACCAAAGAAACAAACCATCACCAAAAGACAGATTCAGTGTGATCCCTCTCACACGAGGCATCTAGAGCAGCTGAAGTCATAGAGACAGACAGCAGAGGGGTGGTTGCCCCAGACTGGACGGAGGGGATGAGGAGTTGCTGTTTCACGGGTGGAGCGGTCCAGGTTTGCAAGGTACGAAGAGTTCTGGAGATCTGCAGCACAGCAGTGCAAATGTCGTAACAGTGAACAGTGCTTACCACGGTGAATTTTATGTTGCGTGTTTTGTCACACTTTAAAAAAGTAAGACTAGCAATACCTGTCTCCTGGGGTGGCTGTGAAGAGCCCATGAGAGATTAACATATAAGGAATCCCCCAGCACAACGCCTGGCACACGGTAGCCACTCGGTAAATAATAGTTTGATGCAACTGAAGATGAAGTTACCTTCTGAGTCCTGCTCGCCTCAACTGAAAATTTTTTTCAACAAATGTTTGATGAGACCCTTCTGTACTGTACCAGGTTCATGAGTGGCATCACGCTCTCCCTTCCCATAGAGTGCAATGAGTAAGAGACGCTTGTCTGCATCAGAAAAGCTCCATCTGCTAGGGAGACGGGAATGATGGGTGGAGGGGTAAGCTTCTCTCAAATGTTTGGACATAACACAGGGACCCGGGTATCTGCCACACCCACTAAGGGTTCCACGCACTCGCCAGCTGACTCTGCACTTCAGAGAAGCTGCCCCTTTCTATGCTTCAATATCATATGACCCAGTCACCATCTTCCTCCTCATCATCACCATCATCACCATTATCATCATCATCATCATCATCACCACCACATCATCACCATCAGCCCAGCTCCATCATCGTCCCCTCCATCAGCATCATCACCTCCATGGTGGAGGAGGGGATAAGACTGGAGCACCTTCAAACACAAGTCCTTTTAAGAGAGGGGAGCAGAGCTGAAGCTAGGGAGGGGAGATCAGACCATGAGGAGCCCAGAACATTAGACTAAGGAGTTCAGCCTTTATCCAGAAGCACTGGGAACCCTGGAGGAATTCTCTGGGGAGAGCAGACAGATCTGTTTAGGCAGAGCATTCAGCAGTCCCAAAAAGGAGGGAGCAGAGGACAGATCCATCAACCACCAGTCAGGGTCCCGGCCCTAGGCTCCAGGCAAACAGGCAGGCGTGAGGAGGGGGGACCTGTGGGCAGAGGCAGAAGGTGGATAGGGAGAGGCACCCCTTTCCCTGACAACTCTCCCCTCCCTGCAGCTCCCCTGCCCCATGTCGGCTGACAGGGGCAGCATCCCTCACTGCCCCGTCCACTAGACTAGACTTTCCCCCATTTCTCCCCCTCTCCAAACCCTGAGGCCCAGCTGACCACCTCGTCTGACCACGCCTACCTCAGAACTTCAGTGAGATAAGCCACATGGAAGAGGCAGTGCCATGTCCTGCCAGAGCAGGTGCTATACGCCTGATGAACTTGGCATGTCTTCTCAGTTCCTACCATCATGGGTTCAAGTTCTGCCCAAGTCCAGGAGACTATCACCTCTCACTGGGACTGGAGAAGGAGCCTCCCTCCTCCCTACATAGGCCTGATAATTGTCTTGAATTGCAAAGCTGACCATGTCCCTTTCTTGTCCCATCAACTAAAGGGTAAGATCCAGATTCTTTAGCACAGCACCTCAGGCCCTGCAGACTAACTGAGCCCTATTCTCTCTCCTCCTTGCTCTCCCCGCCGTCCCCCCCCTCCCCAATCCATAGCCCTGTTGACCCACCTGCCTTGCTCTGTCACCTTGTGCCTTTGGTCATGCTGTTCCTTCCATCTGGAACATCTTTCCCATCTTCTCTGCCTGGCAGACTTCTACTTAGCCCATGGAGCCCAGCTCACCTCCCTGTGAAGCCTACCCCCGCCCCGTCAGGCAGAAAATTGTCTGTCCTGCGAGGGCCCCAGCCCCTCAGAGACAGGGACAGCTTAATTCATGTTGGTACTGGCTACCTCTAACCCCCATATCTTAATTGGCTGATTCCAGTCCCTCATATTTGTATTTCTTTTAATCTGGGAGATCCCCATTTATCAGGCACTCAGAGACCAGGGAGAATCCTGAGGGGGGATGGGCACCAGAGTTCACTGAGCATTCTGATGCCCGGGGAACCAGGGAGAGGGTGTTGCAGAAGGGCCTTCCCCTCAAATGGGCCTTCTCCCTTCCCCTCCCCCGAACAGCCCCCCTCGTTTCCAACACGCTTCCTCCCTCCCTCAGTGTGCGTGTGTAACACCCACAGAGACCCACACCTGCACTCGCACAGACACAGTCCCGAGAATAACACACAGAACCAGCTCTGGGCCAGGTGTGATGTGGCACACCTGACCCCACCGGTTCCTCCCACTCGGCTTGGGAGGCGGGGAGACTCTCTCTGACAAGGTCACAGAGGTGGGGTAGGAGGGAGGAGGGACCGAATCTGGGCCTGTTGGACACTAAAGTGTGTCTCCACCCCACCCTGCTGCCTCGGCAGCACGGGGACACGTGAATCTATCAACAGTTACTCATTAATACACAGCGACACTCCCTCTCCCCTCTCTCCCTCATCCCCCACTGCCACCGGGGCACTGCCCACCACCCCAGAGCCACCTCTGGTAAACCGAGACGGGCAGGAAGGACACCACCCTCTGGACCCCTGTTGTCCCCGGCACCCAGCCTCATCACTGGGAGCAGGAGAAGGATGGCGGGTGACGTGGCTGGCTTGGGCCCAGGTCCCTCTTCTCTAGGAGACCTGAGCTCAAGGCGTTGCACAGACAGAGGCGAGTTGACTGTAAACTGCTGGGTAAGTGACTACAGACCAGCCAGGACCGCCCCAGCACCAAACATTCTGGCAGTCTGGGGCTGGCCCAGGGAGGGGGCAGGGCTGGGGAGAGCCAGGCCCAGGCCCCCAGGAGCCTCCTCCCCTGAGCACCCTCCCCAGCACAGCCGCCCAGGTGACAGGGGAGGACGGGACTGCAGGTAGTGTGGGGCTACCCGGGGCCCTGGATGTCAGGGCCAGCAGTGCCTTAGATGCACCCCTTCCCCGCCCCTGCTTCCTGACTCACACATTGTACAAATGGGGAAACTGAGGTCAGAGAGGGAAGGGACTGGACCAAGTCTTCCAAGTAGTTAGAGGCAGAGCCAGAGTTAGAATCCATGCTTCTCTTGTTGTCTCCCTGGGTCTATCTGACCAGCTGTATGACCTCAGAAAAGCCACAAACCTCTCTAAGCGCTAAAGGTTTACAGCTCCTGATGTGTCCATTCCACAGGGTTGCTGGGAGGATAAGTAACCATAAGGATGACAGCCGTTCACCCAAATATAACACTTGACAGTTTATAAAACATTCCTATGTCCCACCTCCCCTCTGTTCATAATAACTCTGAGCTGGCTGAAATAGGGGTTTGGGGCCCCACTTTGCAGATGTAAGAAACTGAGGCTCAGAAAGACAAAGTTCAGGTCTGTTTGGGACAGAGCTGGATCTAGAGCTCAGGACCCCCAAACCGATGCTCTCCCCATCACTAAGTCACTCACGAGGCTAGGAGTACATTGAACTCTGAAGGGTAGAGAACTGCCCAACCCAACCCAAGCCATCCAGGCTACACCTGACCCACCCAGAACTCTCAGCAGCTCTGGGACACAGGGACAGCCCTCCAAGGTGGACTGTCATCTGAGATATGGACACACATCTGAGCCCTGATGTCTGACCCCGAGGAGCTGTGGGACCCCACCTTTCTGAGCCTCGGGCTTCCCCACTATCAAATGGAACTACCAGGGTACAAAAAGCTCTGCAGGAGGCCTGAGCTGCACCCACAATGCAGGAGTGACTGGCAGGTGGCAAGTGCTCATTTACTTTGTTTTCAAGCACACAGATGATTGTGTGTTGGCTTTCATGGTGTCTCCTCATAGGTCTAGTTCAGGGCTCCAAGATGCAAGGGGCTTCTGATTAACCTTTATGATAAGGGATGGCGGGAGGGAGGGATAGATGAAGGGAGGGAGGGATGGACAGACGATCAGGAAAGTGGAGAGGAGACACGGGAGTGAAAAGCGAGAGGGTGGAAAGATAACTGAAGGATGGGCATTATGCCTAGAGTAGAGGCTCAGCCCACTGCCCTCCTGGCTGTGGACCCCCAGCTGACTCACCCTCATCACCGCCTACCTTGGGGTAGCACTGGCACATGCTCCAGATGACGCCCCCGATCACCATGACGCTGCCCATGGCGTAGAAGGTGCCATAAACCTGGGGCCGGTCGTGGCTCATGAGGAACGTGCCAAGGGCCAGCAGGAAGAGCCCCAGCACGATGAAGCCGATGCGGAAGGTCTTCTCGTCCGCCATGGCTACTCTGCCAGGCCGCAGTCCGTGCACTGCCCGCAGAGGGGCGCCCGCGCACCAGCGTGGACACCACACACCCCACACTCGGAGGGAGGACGCTCCGGGATCACTGCAAACCCGGACTTACACGTGAGGAGGGGACAGGTCCAGCCGCAGCTCCTGGCTCACAGGCTCACCAGGCTGCAGGAGCTACGCTTCAGTGGCCCCTGCCCCACCACCCACCTTCAGTCCCTCTCACCTTCCCCCTGGGCCCGGCGGGAGTGTGTGTGTGACTCTGAGTGAGGGAGTAGCCAGGAGGGAGAGGGGGTGGTTACAGGAGCTGGGCCCCAGCCAAGGTTTTGACATCACCTCATTTGCCTGTGTGGGGCTAAGCTGGGTGGACAGGAGGCCCCGCACCGGCTGTCATGGGAAGCCTGGTCCATGTCCCAACCAAAACCCATCAAAATGCCCCTGGAAGATTCTGGGATCCCACAGCCTGGCATTTTAGAATCTTGAAGCCTTCTAGATTCTTCAAGGTCATGTGCCCATCTGAAGTTCAGGAGTAATAGCCCCTATTTACCAGACGGTGGCTGCATGCATGGCACTCTCCTAAACACGCTATAGATACTCATTTAGGGGGAATCCCGTGAGGCAAGCACTACTATCCCACTTTATGAGGACACCGATGCACAGACAAGTCACTTGCCCAAGGTCACACAGCTAGAAATGGCAGAGCAGCTGGGATTGGAACCCAGAGGCCATGCCCCTGGCCACTGTGTGATACTCCCCACCTGTAGGAGGAGGGTTAAAATGTCAGACTCTGGGGGCCAGGCACACTGCCTGGCCTTGGGGTATGGGTCCTCTACCATGGGCTGTGTGGCCTTGGTCAAACTACTCCCGGTGCCTCAGTTTTCCTCCTCTGTAAAACGGGGGTAATTACAGCACCCCCGGACTTTCTGCCGGCCTGGATTCTCTGGGTTCCTCTGTGAGCTGCTCCAGGAAAGGCTCAGGCGTCTTAATGCCCCTGTAGGGTGACTGACGGCACTTCCCTGCCTTCTAATTTGGGAAGATGGCTTAACTCTGAGAAGGACATTGCTGTGGTGGAACTCCAGTTCTGGGGATAGGCTGATGGGAAAAGTCAGATCCCCTTACAGGGTTATAGGAAAATGAGGACCATCGGTGTCTCTAAAAGAAAATGTTAACTTGTCATTAGTACAGGGTTTGGTTGCTAATGCGGCAAATGGCTCCTCTTTGGCATCTGGAATTAGTAGGTTGGGGATTTTCCTATTTGTCGTCCGCTCCAAGAGCTGTGCTTCGGCGCACCACGCCTACGCTCACACCATGCCCTGCGGTTGTGCCCACTCACACTTTTCCCAGCAGCGGTTTCCCCTCCACCAGCCCTGAGATCCCACGGTGCTTGCACCCTCCAGTTTGCAGGGGAGGGTCCCTGTCAAAGAGCTTGGGAGAAAGCCTCCCAGTGAAAGGTTGCTGAGGATCTCAGAGGAAGGCTGAGAGTGAGCGGGTCAAGTCTAGGTCTGATTCCCGGAGGCTGGTGGCTCCGCTCTTAGCTTTAATTTTGTCACCTGAGAACTGAGGATGGTATCAGGGCCACCTCCCCGGTATTGTGCAGGTCAGTGATCTAAATGGAGGAGAAAATGCTTTGTAATCTATGCTTATCAATAGGGCGGGACCCACCACCAAACCCTATTCTTATCATCTTACAGAGATGATTAGAGAAGGGAAGCAACGCGTGCCCCTCCCTCTCTAGGAAAGAAACGGATGGAGGTCCGGAGGGTCTCCGCCTGCCCTCTCTGGGGACGGATCTCCACCATGGCAGTCCAGCAGGAGTCTTGCGCGCCCTCTTGTGGCCGTGCACAGCCTGAACTCGGCAAGGTGCTTTCATCTCCTTTGGGGTCAGGCCCCTGTCCCTCCGCCGGGAGAGGGGTGCAGTGGAAGGATTATCAAGTCCATTTCACAGGTGAGGAAACTGACGCCGGGGAGGGGAAGGGACTGGCCAAGATCCTCCCAAACTGAGTCGGTGGCTGAGCAGGGACCAGGTCCCACACAGCCTCAGCCCCAATAGATGGATCTGGTCCTTAACCATTCCTTCTCTCCCCACCTTTCCTGTCCTTTCCACGACTCAGTCTCCTTTCTCCTTTCTTTCTCCTCTTAAAAAAATAATAAAGATGTGAGTAAAAAGCTCTGGGACAAGTGGGAACTCAGTAAAGTGGGTCTATTTTAACCTCTTCCCAGAGTCGTGGAGGGGGCGGAGTGGTTGAGGAGTCTGCCACCTTCCAGCAGAGGGCGCGCTAACCACTGTTGTCTTCCTGTCCCCGGAATTTCGGGTCCTCGCAATCCTCTCGGAGACAGGGAGGGGAAAGATCACCCCCATCTGACAGATGCAGATACTGAGGTTCATGGAGGCAAGGGGAGCGGCTCGGGGTCTCAGAACCTGTAAATAGAGCCAGGATTCCAACCAGGTCCCTTCAGTCTCCTGTTGAGCAGCTGCTACGTGCAGGACACTCCGAGGTATGAGACATTCCGATAAACACGGGATTTCAGAGTCATGACACTTAGTTCTACCTTCTGGGACAAAACATAGTAAAGACTCTGAGACCAGTGTGAAGTTCAATGTAAGTGCAAAGCAGAGAGAGGGGTAGACTAGGGGATTGGGGTGAGTAATGGAGAGATTCACAGAAGGGAGCCCTGAGGAGTCCACTGGAGCTCTTCCGTCAGGGCAGTAAAAGCAGTTTAGACCAGGAGACCAGCAAGCGCAAAAGTCCAGGGGCAAGGAAGCTCTGGCACATGGCTGCAGATAGAACTCCCAGTGCAAGGCACACTCCTGTCCTTACACTGCGCGTCCCGCTCTCCTCTCCTTCCTCCCAGACCTTCTACTCCCAGGCCAACTCTAGCCTTCCAGCATTATCCAGGCCAGTACTGAGATGGCCTGGCCAACACCCTCCCCTCCTCTCTCACTCCTACATCCTGTCGGCTCTGCCTCTGAGGTATGAGAATCCCATTACTTCTCACCCCCTTGCTCATCTAAGCCTCCATCATCGCTGTCCCCCAAAGTGCTCTCCGCTTTTACCCTTGTCCCCTGAAGTCTCCTTCCAATACAAATGCCGGGTCAGACCTTGCCACACCTGCTCAGAGCCCTGGAATGACTTCCTGTCTCACCAGAGTGAAAGCCGAAGACCACAGAATGCCCTATAAGACCTTAGAATTTGCCTGGGTTGCCCACCCCACCCCCTCTCTGAGCTCACCTTCTGCCATGCCTACCTCACTCCACTCCAGCCACCCTGGCTCTGTGCTCTTCTTGGAACACACACCAACCTCAGGGCCTTTGCACCTGCTGTTCCTGCTGCCTGGAATTCTCTTCCTCCAGATCTCCTCGTGGCTCCCTCCCTTACCTTCTTCAAGTCTTTGTCCAAATGTTAGCTTTACCGTGAGGTCTTCCCTGATGTGATATCACCACCTCCTCCAGGTGTTCCCTCTCCTTTCCAGATTTACTTTGCTCCAGAGTACTTATGGCCATCTCTCATACTATATACATTACTTATTTATCTTGTCTCTCGTCTGTCTCCCCTCAACTCGAATACAAGTGTCCGCAGTGGGGACTGTTTTGTTCACTGTGGTATCCTCAGGGGCCAGAGCAGGATTCGGACTGGGGAATGGAGGGATGGTTATACGTTCCAGAGGAGAGGACGCCAGAGAGGAAACATGGACTGGGACCTCCTGGGACCACGCCAACCTATCCAACATCCTTCTCAGAGGTCCACAGAGAACTTTTCACAGGGTTATGCAAGGGAAGGACACAGATCAGATTATAATTTTACAAAGACCCTCTGGTTCCGAGATCAGGTTGGAAGAAGCAAGAAGAGATGGTGGAAGTGAGGAGCTGTTTCCAGGTTCTAGCAGAAACTTGGGGTGGAGGAGGGGGAAGACTAAAGTGACAGATTTTTAGAAGTGATTAGTTGCTGGGGGAGGACAGAGGGTGGCATGAAAATTTAGAGTTGGGAAATTTCCAATTTGAGGTGGAGAGCTGCAGGGGTCAGGGTCACCAGCCAGCCCAGAGGATACACTCAGGGGAAGTGAGAGAGAGGCCTGAGCCCTGAGGGACCCTGACACCTCAGGTCTGGTGGCAGGCACCAGAGGTGGGCTCTGAGTGGTGGGAGTTGAAACCAACAGCCGGGCCCAGGAGGAAAGAGACCAGGAAGCAACCTAGTACCTACTGGGGGCTGCGGAGTGGCAGAGCTGGCCTCGCCTGGCTCCTCCACCCCCATGTCCTGCCAGTGAGCACGAGGGCCCAAGTTCACAGCGAAGCCACCGCAGCTCAGAAGGGTTAGATGGCTTGGCTGACCGGAGATCGACTCCATGGCCTCAGCTCAGCCTCCAACATGTTGATGACCTTGAGCAAGTCACTGCCCCTGCTGGGGGCTTTCACAGAGTCATCGGTATAGAGGGAAAAGCAGAAAAGCTTTTTTCAGGCTTCCAGCCCTCCCCACCCTCTACCTTCCAGCTCCTGACAGGCAAAGGTGGTGCCTCCTGGAGTCCACCTGCCACTTGTTAACTCACCTGCCTGGGGAGAGTCCTCATTTTGGGGGAGGAGGGAGGCTGAGTCCATTCCCTCCCAGTGTGGAACCCTATTAATGCTTCAGGAGTTTCAGAGAGCCTGATAAATCCCTACCCCTATCCCCAGGATACATATGGGAAACTGGGGGTGGGGGGGGGCGTGTACAAGAGAGAGAGGGAGAGAAAGAAACCAGCTCAAGGTCACACAGCAAGGTCAGGGCCAAGGCAAGTTTCAAACCTACAAGCAAATTCTCTCCCTTGGCCACAAAACCAACACCCCCTGCCACGTGTCTTTAAGATTGCATCTTCCACTGGCCCCCGGCGGCTTTCCTTCTCAGTGTAAGAAATAGGTGTCCCCTGCAAGCCGATCTCTCGCCTTCCCTCCCCTTGTCTGTCGCCCAGAGGCTACTGCTCCGTCCCACCCCTTCCTGTCCGCACTTAAGGCAGAACACTGGCAATGGATGAAGGGCTGCCTTCCCCGGTGGCACCAAATACCAACAGGCATAATTTCCCAAGAAGCTCAGGGTTTATTTATCCCCGTATTCTGCCTCCTCCTCCTTTTTTTTTTTTTGGCTCCTAATTGAGCTGAGTCAGCTCCCCAACATTATCAATTGGTAGAACACATGAAAATGATGATGTTCTCTTTGAAATCTTCATGTATTCAATTCCCTTGTAGGCAGTTTCATAGAGGAATTACACTTGAATTTTCTGTTTATATTTATTGGCTACTTTTTTGTCATCTAAGAGACAAGCTAAAGTAGTTTATGAAAAAACAGTGTTTCTTAGAAAGTAAGAGAAAATGCCATTAAAATTTGGGAAACTAGGAGAACTATTCTATTTTTTTTTAAAGATTTTATTTATTTATTTTTAGAGAGAGGGGAAGGGAGGGAGAAAGAGAAGGAGAGAAACATCAATGTGTGGCTGCCTCTCATGTGCCCCCTACTGGGGACCTGGCCAGCAACCCAGGCATGTGTCCTGACTGAAATTGAACCAGTGACCCTTTGGTTCACAGGCCAGCACTCAGTCCACTGAGCAACACCAACCAGGGCCTGACTAGATCTTTTTTATGCTGCTGAGGTCCTCACTAAGTTCCTTGAGCATCCTCATGAACAGTGTTTTGAACTCCACATCTGATAGATTGCTTATCTCCATTTTGTTTAGCTCTTTTTCCGGAGTTTAATCTGTTCTTTCATTTGGGCCATGTTCTTTGTCTCCTCATTTTGGCAGCCTCCCTATATTTATTTCTATGTATTAGGTAGAGTTGCTTTGACTCCATATCTTGGTAGTATGGCCTAATGTAGTAGGTATCCTGTAGGATCCAGTGACACAGCCTCACCTATCACCCAAGCTGGGTACTCAAGGTGTGCCCTTAGTGTGGGCTGAGTACTCCCTCCTCGTGTAGTTGAGCCTTGATTGCTATTGGCAGGTCAATGGGAGGGACTTACCCAGGCCAGTCAGCTGTAAGGACTGGCTATAACCACTCACCACCACCCTCTATCCTCCGTGGAGGATCAGCTGTGCAAGGGTAGGGTGGTGGTGCTCCGATGCGATCTATAGCTGTTCACTGGATGCACAGGCTCTGGGTATTCCCTGGCAGTGCAGGCCAAGGTCAGCCCCAACCTGTGTTTTGCCTGGGGATGCCCTGCCTGAGCTATAAAGCAATCTGAGATGGCTGCTAGTTGTGCTGGACTTGGAGATTCCCAGGTGAAGCAAAGCTGTGAATCTAGGCTGGCTGCTGCTAGTGCTGGGTCTGGGGCTCACTGAGGCTGGCTGTTGCTTTTTCGAGAGGAGTTAGCAAGTTGTGAAGCTTGAGCCAAGACCAGCCATTTATATGGAATAGCAGCTTGGGTGGTCCTGTAAGGTGGAGGGGACAGAGTCTCAGCAGATCTCCAGGGCAAAGCAAACAGTGTTAGCCAGGCTTTTTGAGTCTCAGGTATGGCACGAGCTTGCCAGCTCTGTGGGGGGAGGGTTCAAGAAAGGGACAATGTCTACCATTCACCTTGATGCCAGACTCTTCAGCTTCTCCCTTTGTGCCACTGGTGCCTTTCAAGCTGCTACCCAGGTACTGGAGCTCAGAGGGAGTGAGTCTGAGATGATGTATCCATGTGTGGGTTCTTTAAGAGGAGCTGCCTGGAGCTCCAGAAGTTTCTTCCACTGACTCAATCCCTGCTGGGTTTTGCAGCCAGAAGTTACGGAGACTTATCTTCCTGGCACTGAAACTCTGGGCTGGGAGACCTGGTGTGGGGCTGGGACTCCTTACTCCTGAATTTTTATCTACCACGTGTGGATGTGGGACCAGCCCGTTCCATGTCTCCACCCCACCTACCAGTCTGGATGGATGTGGTTTCTTTAATTCTGTAGTTGTCAGACTTCCATTCAACTCAATTTCTGACACTTCTGAGTGGTGGTTGTTGTGTATTTTAGTTGTAATTTTCATGTGGTTGTGAGAGCAGGCGAGCCATGACTGCCCACTCCTCCATCTTGACCGGAAGTTCACCATTCTAGCTTTTCTGCAGAACGCTTCTTCCATTCACAGAGAGCAACCAAAGGAGGGTAGTCAGAAGCACAGGTCTAATTAGAGAAAGGGAAAAATTCCAGCCTTGGTTCTGTCATTGTTTCAGTCAAAACAGGGCTGTTACCCTATAGCTCACTGGCAGAACGGGAGATTTTAGGAGCCAAGGCCTTTATTGGGGGGCGAGTTATTTATCTGCTCTCCTGGAACCCTGGAAGAGCCCAGTGGTTCTACATCTGCTTGAAATCCTGAGAGGGAAACGTAGTGGAGGAATCTTCCACCAGCCTACAGATACTATCCTGGGCTCTTCCAGGATGTCCTGGTGTCAGCCCAGGAAACCAATGTTTGGGAGGCAGTGCTTGTGAGATGTTACTGCTGTATTGTAGCCCCAGTGTCCATCCTGGCCTATTGTTTTCTCTTTAAACCTCGGCTTCATTAATGTCAGATTTCTTATCTCCAGGAAGGTCAAATGTCTCTTCTCCCTTATCTTGTTTTGGATTCTCATTCCACTCTACAGCTTCCTTTGTCATTAGTGACATCACTGGGAGACCAAAGGTAGAGGTCCCTGAGCATCCTTCAGCCCCTGCTTTGTCCTACCAGCCCTGAATGTCACAAACCAGAACACAAAGCTACCTGCAGCTCATCTGAAGTGGATGAATGTGTCACTCTGTCCAAGGCCAGCAGCTTTGCAGACCTGCTGGGGATCCTGAAGGACTTTCATCACATGAAACAGAACCAAGGTCCATAAGTATTTGATAAGGAGCTCTGGTGATCTAGTTACCATTCCAGTCACCGGTGGCCAACGATCTAACAAGCCCTCAGCAGCAGCCATGTGTTACTTCGGTCCCAAAGCTTGCTGCCTACCTGCTAATAATGCCTGGGGCCCAGGCTGAGGAAAGAACAACACTTTGCATTTGCTTGGGGTGACCTAACCCAACCAAATGTTAGAGCAGGTTCATCTAAGCCTACTTCTGTCCCCCAGGCCCTTTTCCACTTTTGTACTCACACTGCTAGTAAGTGTCCCCATGCCCCTGCCTTCAAGGTGGGGTTGCATAATTAGTATCTCAGAGTGGTAGACCTTTTTGGTGGAAGGAGAATCACATAAAGTTGGGAGTTTCTACCTTCAAACAACGTGATCCATCATGCAAACTAACCCTGCAGTTTCAGAGGTTTGAGAACAAGGAAGGCTTTTCTGAGGCTCCGAGGAAGTTCCTAAACATGGCTCCCATCAGAATTGCTCATATTTGCTCAAAAAACACCTTACACTTGCTAAAAAGCTGAACCCCCAAGGAGTGGAGCCCTAGGTGTTTGTTGGGAGTGTGAGGGAATTTGGGAAATACTTACCTTGGGTCCCAGCGCCTGTGTGGGATTACGAGAGGAGCTTGTTTGCCAGGTTCCCAGGCATTGAAACAATTAAGTTTGACATCCAGACCCCGAAGGCCAGAGGCCAGGATGTGCAGCTGCATTTGTTAATGAAGATTAAAAGCTCTTGTGGGCGGTGAGGGCTCTCTCCTGGGTTGATGAAGTTCCCGTTGAAGGGAAGGTTGCTCCCCTTGCACAAGGGTCCATTTCCCTCTGAAAACCAGGCAAGGCCAATGGACCCCCATTGCTTCCTGGTAGGCGATCCTTCACAGAAGTCAATTTCACCTTCCTTCTCTGGCCCTAGCCAGGTTGGTCTTGGCCATACCCAAGTTCTTTGGTCCCCGCATTCCCAGATTCAGCTGCTGCCCTGGGACTGTGCCGAGTCTTTCTCTTCTGATCAGTGTTTCACGGATTGCCTCAAACTTTCTTTAACTTGCCTCTTGCCCCATGTTAGATCCGAACCCCTCCTCCCACTGGCGTCCTGGGATATTTTGTCCCTTGTTAGTAAGAGATGGGTTAACGACTAAGGATGGGAACAAAGGGGTAGAAATGTGACAGACTGAAGCCACCTACTCTCGTTTTCGCTTTCAAAGTTTAATAATCGATCTTGACCCTTGTATCTAGCCTAAGGACTACTAAAACACCTTCATGAGGATGTATGTATACGTGTGTAAGTCCACTAGGATTTTAAGCAACTACTTTCCACATACCTAGGACGCTTTTACGCTGTATCAGGTAAAGAGCAAATGGGGCTGCAGACCTAACTGCGTGGGCCTGTCCTGGCACTGAGCCCCAGGGCCGTGAGGAAACTGCCCTAAGCCCCGACAGCGGTTGCTGGTTCCCTCTCGGAAAGGGGCGCTAGAGTTGTGGGCAGTGACCTGCTGGCCCTGAGAGTCCTCAGCGAAAGAGCTGACTCCAGGAGTCCCTGTCATTCTTTTCGCTGTCCCAGGAAAACGCAGGAACAGGGCACAAACTTTGTTTCACGACTCCTGCGTTTTCTCTCCTCCTGGAATCCCTGTATGTTTGCAAGAACACAGGAGCCTGCCCCTGTTTTCTCTGGCAGACACCGTTTTCAACGTAGGCTTGTCCCAGGGCTGGTGGCCCTTGCCCCCAGGGGGTTTACTGCATCTCTCCATCTCTCCGTCCCTCCGTACCTTGATGGTTCTTTTTCTTATATCCACAAAGCCATTCCCTTTTCCAAGAAGAATCCTGCTCTCCCTCCTTTGGGTCCAGCGAGCAAGAACTTTCAGAGTCCTGGTGAAGGAAAAAGCCAGTGAGTCCTGGCTTTCTCCAGCACAAACTAAGGTGTCAGGCTGGAACAAAGACAACACAGCCAAGACTGGAGTTCCCATCTGTGGTGGCCAGAAGCCTGCAGGGACTGAGGAGAAAGTCCAGCTTCCTGGGTGTCTGCAGGAGTTGAAATGGCTAAAGAGGGTGCCATGCATCATCGCCCGAGCCCTGGACCAGACAGTCTAGCTGGGTTGCGTCTTTCTGAGACTCTCTGTTGGTCTGACTTTCTACATGAGATGGAACATTCCCCTGATCACCACCATTGTCTCTCTTAGTAAAACAGACATGAACAAATATTACTCAGCAGGAAAACTCTGCCCTGGGCAGGACTGAGCTGGCTGTCTCTGAAATCCATATGGGCCTCTCTCATTACCTAGTGCAGGGGTCTTAGACTCTTTACATACCTTTGTAGCGGAGCTTCTAGCTTTCAACTTCTCTATCCGTCCTGAATGATCTTTCTAAAACACAGACCCTATATATTCCCCTACTCAAATATATGGGTGCTTCTCATAACCTACTAATAAAGCCAAACATGACATATACTCGGACCCCAGCCTAAGTTTTCCAGCTGAGTTTCCATAGGTGGGGTTTGTGTGACAGCGGGCACATCAGTTTTGCTTTCATCTTTTATTTAATGTGCTTTGTGCTAGAGATCCTCTCCAAATATTACTCCTGGGTATTATCCTTTGGGAAGCAGGCTCAGTGCACCGTTTTGTATGGCCTCAAAGGTCACATTAACCATCCAGCTCCAAGGGACCTTCTGGGGACAGTGTGAAGCACATAGGTTCCCCTCTCCCCAAACATTTCATGGTAAAGAGTAAAGACGATTAGATGCAAAGTCAACCAGCAGGAAGGGCGACAACAGAAAACAACTACTAGTGTCCAGCCTGCCAATTTCATCAGGTATGGAATGGGCCAGTGCTATGGAATTCCCCCCCCCCAAATTATACCAAGATCGAATTACAAACAAAGCTGAATTACTGACTTCCTCTTTCCTTCTCTACGAACCACACTGCAGAAACTGTGTTTTATGAAAGACTTCTCAGTTTAGCCTAAGAATTCTATGTAGACTGTAGAATATACCAGGATTTTGAAATTTGAAATAGAATTTTGTTTGTTTTTTTTTTGAAATGGAATTTTAAGATGGAACGTGTTTTTGGAAAAAAAGCCTGTTACTGTTCGAGCAGAGGGGTGTAAGTCTGTGTTGGGGTGGGGGGAGGGCGTTTTGGAGGTTTGTGCGCAGCAACCCTGGGAATCGCCTGGAGTCAGAGCTCTGCTCCTGCGCCCTCCAGCTAGCGGGACCCTTGTCCCCAAGCCCCAGCCTGCTCTCAGTCAAAGGATGATGAGACACACGCCAGCTTTATGCCAACCTTCCTAAGACAAAAAGCCACCGTGAACCCTGACTACTGAGAAGCTGCACACAAAATACCACTCACCAATTACCCTTGTACTGACTCCTTACTGTGACCAGTCCAAGACATGCACCTGAAGGTCAGCTCCCCGTAGGCCCCCAACCCCCGAGGAGACCTTTGCTCACTGCTCTGACTGAATACAAATATTTAATATTAGACTGAGCAAAACAGAACCAGAAAAGCATGGTTGTAAAAGCATGTATATATTGCTTTTCAAAAAGCAATGATCTCTTGTGTTCTTCACTTCTAATAGGTAAGGTAGTTTAACACAATGCACCGCTGTCGCCACTGACAAGTGTTCCAGCACGAAAGAATGGATGCGCTCCTTTTTGCTCCCTACCTGCTCCCAGACCGGCCACCACACCTGGCTGCAAGGTGAAGCAGGAAGCAATGCTGGTCTGCTGAACCCCTGTGGTGGAGTTCTCTGAGTGAAGGAGATCCTAGCCTTTCTCTCTTCAGGAAAGAGTGTTAGCATTTCGGTTGCTCGCCTTGATTAAAGGTGTCTAAAAGTGGGTAGAAAAAGAATAATAGAAAATTAATATCAAAACAGCTGCCAGGAGAAGTTCAGTAAACCCCAGTGACTCCCTGGCTGGGCGCTTGGGGCTCCGCCCGGACCCTGTTTCCTAGGTAGTTCTTGCTGTGCATCATCTTCCATCTCCTGCCACACTGGTGCTGTGTTTTCTAGGAATCACACATTCCAACTCTCACCCAATCTTCCTGCTCCCCCCGGAAGTCAGGCCGACGGAGCAAACAGGGTTGTGGAAGGGACTCCAAGGATGGTTCACAGTCAAAGACAACGACTCTCCATCAGCAGCAGTTGCCACAGGTCAGTAGTTTTCAAGCAGCCACAGAGCGGTTCAGAGCGTGGCCCCTGCGTCACTCAGCGTGGTTCAAGTCGGCCCAGTTCTGCCACGGCCACTTAGCTGGGCGACCCTCTGCAAGTTGCTGCTTCTCTCTGTGTCTCGTTCTCATGTGAGAGATGAGGGCAAATTACATTGCCCATCCCGCTGGACAGTTACGAAGGCTTGGAGAGTCAACTCACGTACGAATTGTGCGCGGTTCCTGGCACTCAGTGACAGGGTGGCACTCAGTGACAGGAGCAGAGACGGTGAAACGGCATCAGTCTCATCCCCTCATTTCAGGCCCCTGAATACTTTGCAGCGTGAACTGGAAGACAGGCCAGAGAGGTCTTGGAATTACAAATAGGGAGGGAAAGAGACCGGAGTGCAGGGGGCTAGGTGGGACTCAGTTTTAAACAGAGTGGTCAAGGACAGCAGCACGAGGAGGGACAGGGCAAAGGTGCAGGAAGGTGAGGAGTGGGCCCGAGGGAGGAGGGAGAGGGGAACATAAGTGCAAGGCCCTCCACATTGGGACTGACTGCAGCAGAGCGGAGGGTGGGGGGCGGCAGGGAAGGGCTCATGC
The DNA here is from genome assembly GCA_007922815.1 of Macrotus californicus. Lineage (NCBI taxonomy): Eukaryota > Metazoa > Chordata > Mammalia > Chiroptera > Phyllostomidae > Macrotus > Macrotus californicus. The sequence continues at coordinate 82,858 of VMDR010002199.1, forward strand.
CCTGGCCCCCACCCACCCTCCTGTAAAAGATTTTATTACTCAGACTGAGCTGGGAGCCACTCAGGGTTCTGAGCCCAGGAGGGTCGTCATCTTCTTGGGTTTGATCAGGCCATTCCTAGCTGAGAAGGGACTGCAGGGGACACTGGAAGAAGCAGGGGGACTGGATGGGCAGCTACTGAGATGGTCCAGGTCTAAATGTGGGGAGCCCAGCCAGGCCTGAATGAAAATACTGGCTCTGCCTTTATTCCATGTGATTTTACCTCGCTAAGGCTGTTTCCATGCCTGTTAAATGGGAGCATCACCTGCAGCAGAGCAGGCTTGAGAACATTAAACCATGGCCATGGGCCTGGCCCAGCATACGGTAGGCCCTCAGAGAATGCCGCCCTTACCCAGCTGACTGAGCCCCAGGACTTTGAACCTCTGTTTGCTGTGTTCCCCTGGAAAAGTTACTTAACTTCTCTGAGCTGGTTTTCACATCTGTGAATGGGGTGGTGTAGAGATGTAGAGATGTAGGGAGGCAGAATGTAGCTGGACAGAAAGCAGACATTTCTGCCATATCTGGGAAGTAAGGGGAGGGAGCCAGCTCCCTGTCACAGGAGACATGGGAACAGAACTGCATTTGCACTTGGTGAACTTGCACTTGTTGCCTCTGCTAACAAACTCTGACAATCACTGCGTACTTACTAGACACCTGCCCCTGGGCTGAGGAACCTGCACTTATTATTTGATGCGTTAGCACTGAGCCTGCACGGTCAAGGTCAGCTCGTCTCCTCCTCACAGCTCAGCTCTCTGAGGTAGGGGCTGGTGCCACTGGGACCCCCAATTCCCATTTTACAGATGAGGGAACTGAGGCAGAAAGAGGTAAAATCACTTGTCTCAGGTCCATCAGCTGGTGCGTGGTGTAGCTGAGGTGCAGGTGGTCCGAATGTAGAGTCCTTGTTTTCTGTTATAAACTGAGTGTGTGACCTTGGCCAGTTCTCAGCTGCACAATAAAGCCTCCCAGCTGGCAGCCAGTTCTAACTGCCAGCCACACCACTGCACCGTCTTGCACGCTCTGGCCCCGCCCGGCCCCCCCCCCCCCCCCCCCCCCCCCCCCCCCCCCCCCCCCCCCCCCCCCCCCCCCCCGAGGCTGCAGCCCCACAAACATCATGTGGGACAGAAGAACCACCCAGCTGGACCCGGGCAAACGCAGAGAGTCAGAAGAGATAATACAATGGATTTATTTTAAGCCATTTGTTCCACAGCAATAGGAAGTAAAACAGCAGTGAGAAACAAACATCCATTGAGCACCTACGGTGAACCAGGCACTATGTCAGACACTAGAAGCAGCTCAGGGTTTATCTCTGGATTCAGAGCCTGGTGGGGACCTTTAACTTCTTCCTACTGTGGCCTGGACAGGCTGGGCGGCGCCAGGTATGGTCTCTCCAAGGACGGCTTCAGCAGCCAGGATGGTGCACTCGTAGCTGGGTGGAGGCGACGCGGGCTGCGACCTAAGCAAGGCGGCCCGGGAGGCACTGCGCATCAGGTCTTCCTCTGCGGGGTATGCCGGGGTTGCCGAGGGCCCCTCAACCAGCGGGCAGTGCACGGCCTCCTCGTAAGTGGGGATGGCAACCAGTTCTGGGGTCCTACAAGGACAGGGAAGGGAGGCTGTTAGCAGGGGAAAGGGCAAAACCGACTCCATGCCAGGGAGAGAGCGATAAGGGCTGGGGGCAGGCAAGGCTGCATGCCCTGGTCCAAATTCTTTGCGGGCCCCCAGGGTCCCCTACACACACTTGGAGCTTGGCATGAGCTGCCCCTGCCAACCTCAGCTCTCCCGTCGCGGCCACCCTGCCCCTCCCCACATGTATTCACCATGCCTCCTCATTCTTTCTGCAGGGGAAGTCCTCACTCCCTCTGCCTTCCCTGCTGGTCAGTCCCAACCTGTCCTGTGAGACTCCTGGGGAAGCTTTCCTGAGTGGTACCTCCTCCAGTAAATCTGCTCCCTGCTCCGGGCGCTGCCACCCCACTGACCCAGCCTGGTTGTCTTCCAGGGCAGGGACTGACTTTGAGTGCCACGGGGCTGCGGGCAAACGCTTAGGGGTGGTGTTGAGAGATGGAGGGATGGATGGTCAGTGGGCAGAAAGGTTCCCAGTTTGCTGGAATATCTCCTACAAGAGCCACAATTGTGCACACTCAGAGCACAATGGAAGATCTCATTTCCGCTGCCCAGCTGGGTGCCTGAGGCCCTGATAGAGTTAAGTCCGCCACATGAGCACCTCTGCTTATATACCTCCGGAGATACAGTCAACCACGCCTATCCCTGAACGGCTTGGCTTCCTGAGACTGGTCCCCAGCTCCCTTAAATGAACCACCCTGCAGGGACTTGAGGAAGAGACCAGGTCCCCTGAGGCTCCTCTGACCACGCTCTGCTGATAGATCCAAGGACAGGTCCCCCCATCCCATGTACACCAGTGCTGATGGGAATGAGACTGGCCCTCCGTCCTCTCGGGGCCCCAGCAGGTGACCTCTGGAGAGTCCCTTACCCTTCTCCTCTTAGGACCCTGTGGGGTGGGAGTGTCACTGATCCTAAGCCTGGGCTGCTTCTGCTTTGGGGATGATACTGTCAGGTATGGGGGTGACTAGGTGATCTTGAAGGTCCTCTCCCACCCCAAGTCGCTCGAGGGCTGGTTATGAGTCTGGGCACTGGCTGGTTCAGCTCCCTGCTCTGCACATTCCTGGTGGGAGATCAAGGTCAGTAACTCCATTAATCTGGGCCTCAGTTTCCCCCTCTGTGGATGGGGACGACAGTGGTGCCTACCCCACAGAACTGTGTGCAGATTAAGTGAGATCGCGCTGGGGTGCACTTGGTGTGAGGACTGTAAACGGCAGCCAGGCACAGAGTCTCAAAGGTCTGCTTGAGGAAGGGGTGCGAGGAGCAAACTCATCACACAGCTCCCGCATGGCAAGCCCTACACGGGCTCCGGGAGGCAGTCACTAACCCACGGTCATCAGTTTGGAGCTGGGGGGAAGCAGTTCAGCCCACACCAGTGGGCCTGCCTATCTAGACAGGGAGCAGCTGATGGCAGAGGCTGGACCAGGGGATAGGAGAAGTGGAGAGGACTTTGCTCCAAGGCCCAGTGGGGGCTCCATGCTGGGAGCCTGCTGATGCCCCTCATGTGAGCGCTTATCACCCGCTGGGGACATGGCTTGTCTCTGGGCAACGTGTCTTCTCAGCCCAAGCCCACCGCAGCCTTCAGAGCGGCCCACCTGGAGGCAGGCTTGCTGCTCCAGCCATAGACGGGGTCATGAAGCAGGTTTGGGGGAGCCCAGGACTGACCCCCAGCCCGTGTGCCAGTCTGATGGAGGCCACCAACCAGGAACCAAATCTGGTATGCCCCATCTGGTGCTCTCACAGATATCTCTCAGAGACCCCCCTCCCCCAGAAGCCAGCCCAGGACCCCTAAGCTGAGGATGCTGCCAGGGGACCTCATCCTTCTTTGCATTCCAGCATCCTCTGCAGGTGAGAGCAGGTGAAGATTATCGCTCCCGGAGGCAGGCAAGCTTGGCTCTATTGCTGTGTGACCTAGACTGTGTTCACAGCCCTCTCTGAGCCTCTTCCTCCTTATCTGTAAAATGAGGGTAACAATTTTCATTGTACAGCTTCAGGGCAGGGAAAAATGGAAAAAGTTTTGATAACACTCAGAAAATGTAGGTAATAAGGCTTCCAGAGCCCTGAATGTCCTGCCCTGCTCGCTTCTCAGCCACACCTCCGCTGGAGCGCTCCTGCTTCTCCAAGCCCTGGACACATGACACAGTGTGCATGCGAGGGGCCACCCCAGTCGCAAACAGCTGGCAGGGCAGGGCGTAGGTGGGCTGAGCCCACAGCAGGACGTTTGCTCAAAGGGCAGATGTGTGTGGCCTGCGTGCTACCCACGGGGCTGGCTGGGCCCACCCAGCCCTAAGCCTCCACTGTCATGGTCCAGAATGTCGGGACTTGGGGACCCTTGGGAAGAGGCTCTGTTCATGGTGTGTTCTAGGTGTGGCACCCTGCACTCGTGTGCGGAGGGCTGTCACTGTGGTCCCCCCACACGGGAGGTTCCACCGAGGCTGGACTCACCCTCTCTCTGGGGCTAGTTGGGGCAGAAGACCTGACCTGGCGCCAGCTCCTCCGCCCTCAGCTGGGTCAGGCAAGTGTGGTCAGAAGCGGGGAAGAGACGGGCATGCAACACTGCTTGTCCAGCACCGACGCCCCCTCATCTATTTCACATTCATGACAGCGCAGGGGGTGGCCTCCCTCCACCGCTGTACATACAGGTGAGAGAAAGGCACCCCTCAACCAAGCGGCAAAGCCCCAGCTCTGTCCAACTGCGACTTCACCTCCACACCTCTCCCCACCCTGCCCCTGAGCTCTCCATGCCGCAGTGTTCTCTCCTGTAAAAGTGGGCCTGACCCCTACACCTACCTCGCCAGCTGCCCCACTCCTGAGCAGTGCGGTTCAAACCAGCCCGTGGGCATAACGACACACTGGAGACTGTAGAGCACGGTGCTCGGGCTTTGCAGCGTGTACTTCCCCACCCACCACCCCATCTGAGCCTAATAGCAGTCCTAGGGGAGGGGCCTGTCACCCCCGCTGCCAGATGAGGAATTAGACACAGCTCAGAGAGCCCGAGTAACACGCTCAAGCACACACAGCCTACCAAAGAAACAGCAGAGGCTGAAACTCTCGTGTCTGAATAGGACCATGCTTGTTCTGCTGTGCCCTCTGAGCGTGGAGGCCCCAGGGCCTCCTGTCTAGCCACCTTATCTGGGGGCTCACACATCAGATGGAAGTCCCCAGAGGGCAGGGTTTTATCTGTTTTTGACCAGTGCTGTGTTGTCAGTGCCCTGAACAGACACACAGTAGGTACTCAGTAAATATGGTTAAATGTGTGAAGGGTAAGGACACAAATAACTGGAGACAGTGAGGTCCAAGAGGGGACTCACCTGGCCCAGCCATCAGCCCAGAAGGCCTCTCCGACTTGGGTTTACTTACAGCCGGGGACTGGCAGGGAGTGAGGAGCCTGGGACAGGAGCAGCACAGCGGCTTCCCCGTGGGGCAGACACTGGTCTGACGGGCAGCAGGGTGGAGCAGAGTCAGCCCCAGGGACAGTGAGCAGCCATTAGCAGACGCAGCCTCCCTGACAGCCAGCCACTCAGATCTGAATCGAAGACTTGGGTCTCCAAAGCAGGAGCATTCTGCAGCCTCCTGGTCCAGCCGGGGAGGAAGGCTGGGCAGCGCCCCTAGCTGTGGCCCAGACCCTGTTGGGTCAACACGCCTATGTGTACAGACAACACTCCCCTCCACACTCTGGCTGCCTGGGGTGGGGAGGGACAGGTGCAGGGCCAGAGTGCCCTGAGGCTCAGCCTTGTTCCAACTGGCCACTGACTCGCTGTGTGACCAGGTAGGTCACAGTCTCTCTGAGACCCAGGCTTCTCATCTGAAAAGTGAAGAGTTTGGCTAGAGAGTTCCCAAGGCCCTGCCCTTCCCTCTAATTGTCGGGTCAAACCAAGGCCCGACCATTGGAGTAAGCGGCCTCTGTGGGATACCCTCCTGTCTCTCTGACTTCAAGGGTTCACAAGCCAGTGGTGGGAATAATCTGTTACATTCCTTAACTCAGAACGCAGGTTCCCCTTTAACTGAGGGAAGAAGGTCCAGGCCCCAGGCCAGCTCACCGACATCTGGTTTAGCCCCTCGTGCATCCAACCTTACAGAGAGGTGTCAGAGAACGCGAGCTTTGCCGCCCGCGGGCTTTGCCACTTTTTAGTTGTATAGCCCCAGCTTCTGTCAAGGGCAACAGCAGTTCTTCCATCTCAGGGGACAGAAGGACCGGGGATGCATGCAGACCCCTGACATGAGGTGCATCCAATGCTTGGTTGAATGAATAAATACGTAAAAGGGGGGCATAATTCACTTTCTCAGCAGGGCAAAAACTGGTTCTTGGTATGCTGGTGACATACAGCACAGGTATACATGCGGTGCCTAAACAACTAGATAGTATATCGTGGTATTTGAGTTTCATGGGGGTGAATTAAGAAAAAATGCCTAAAATCCTTCTCAGAAGGAGTAAAAATAAAAACTAAGAAATGTTGTCTACTGGAAGATCTTGTCTCCATCCCCCATGCCACCCCTGACCCTCTGCACATGCTCCTCTGCCTGCCTAGACCTCCCCTCGCCACCTTAGCCCCGTGAGGAAAAGCTGACCTTTGCTGAGCACCTGCTGTATGCCAGGCACGGAGCTCAGTGCTGCATACACATCATCTCACCCAATTCCCCGTGTCCCGTGAGCCAGGGAGTGGATGACAGCACAGACTCTGCGCCCAGGTCTGGCCCTGACATACACTACTTGGGTGTCCTCGGGCAAGTTACCTAACATCTTGGTGCCTCAGTGTCCTCATCTATAAACAGAGTTTATAGCATCCCTACTTCAGAGGGCTGCTGGAAGGATTAAATGTGTAAATATGAGAAGAGCAGTTGAACCAGTGTCTGGACCATGATAAGTCCTATACAGGTGTTTGCTGCTATTGCTGCTGATCTTATTATTCCTGTTTTATTTCAGACGAGCAAGCTGAGGCTCAGTAGGGTTACATGATTACCTGAAGTTCTACTGCTAGTTAGTGACAGAACCAGGAGAGGATCCCAGTCATTCTACTCCTGTGCCTGGGCTCTTAACCCCTGTGCTACTCTGCCCCATACCATGCTCAGCTCAGCTTCCACCTCTTCCAAGAAGCCTACCTGGATTTCTCCACAGCTCCACACGACCATGTCTATGCCTCTCTCAAAGCTCTAACTACTCTGATCTGTCATGGAGCTTTAAACTCCTCCAGGACTGTGCTGGTCAGCCTTCAAGTCCCTAGGGCATAGTCAAAGCCTGGGCCAGAGGAGCCCCATGAGAGTTGACTGAGCAAATACATGATGATGTAATGGTACCCCACCTGTGGCCCCAACCTGCCACCCCTACCCTTCCCTGCTAACCTGCAGCTCTCCTTCTCCGAGGGCTCCACAGTGAGGTAGTACAGGTCTCTGGAGAGGCGATACAGGTCCCATCGGGGTGGCCCCCAGATTCTGGCCTTGAAGGACCACAGCAGGCCAAGGAGCAGCAGCAAGCCACCTGCCCCGAAACAGAAGAAGCTGACGGACCTGAGCAGGGGTCTGGAGGACTCGGGCGTGGGGTGCCCAGTGGGTGGGGCTGGCTGGCTGGCTTGACCACCGGTATCTCCTTCACTCCACCAAGCGAAGCAGACTATCCCGGCCACCAGGGCCACTGTGCCGCTGACCGTCATACAATAGCGGAGGGTGGAGGCCACTCGGCCCCCGTCACAGTCCTAGATGTGGAAAAAGAAAGAGGAGAAGAAAAATGGACATGTAAGAGGCCTGCTGAGCGCTGGAGAACCGGGTCTTAGGTCTTCTCCCCCTGAGGTCACCCTGCAACCTTGGAGAGGCCGTTTGAGTTCTCTGCCTCAGTTTCCCCACCTGTGAAATGGAGATGCTGCTGCTAACTTTGCAGGGCTGTTCTGAAGTTCCTAGCACCACACCTGGGGTCGAGTAGGGGTTTGGTAAGTGTGGCTAGGCTCACTCTGGGCCTCAGTTTCCTCACCTGTGAAATGGAGATGCTGCTGCTAACTTTGCAGGGCTGTTCTGAAGTTCCTAGCACCACACCTGGGGTCGAGTAGGGGTTTGGTAAGTGTGGCTAAGCTCACTCTGGGCCCCTCTCCAGGCCTCCGAGGCCTCATCTGCCTGGTGGGTATAAGCCTCCCCACTGCATCTACCACAGGCTGGGAGGGTCCCCCAGGCCTGCCAGGATCGGGGCTGGCTGCTCACACATTGCCTCACCTCACATGGTCCCAGCCCCAAGAGGTCAACCCTGTCATCTCCATTTGACAGAGGAACACACCGAATCCCAAGACAGGTGAAGGAGCAAGTGTGAGGGGGGCACGGAGAGGTCTGAAGGCACCATTCATGACATGGAGCAAAACCGTGCAGAAAAGAAATGTCCACTCTGGCCTTATTTATGATGACCCTCACTTGGAAAGAGCCAAAATGCACAGCTGTAGGGAATGATGGGTAAGCCATGCATAACTCCTGGATGGACTACTAATGTCTTCCTTTAAAAAATCAAGCTCAGCACGAATGTTTAACAAAAGGGGGGAGATGTTTTTAATATCTTACTTTTTTCAAGTTAATATACCTAATTATGCACATGGTGTTGTCTCAGTCGGCTAGAGAAAAAGCACACAGGAAAAACCACCGCACTGGGGGAAACCTGGCCCCAGACCTCACAGACAGGAAGGGGCTGAAACACACTTGTGCAGGCTACTCCCTCTGCCTGGCAACTGGCCATTATCTCCCCTGGAGGCTCAGCTCGGCCCCGCCCAAGACACTCTAAGCACCCAATCCCCTCAGCCTTCTTGGACCACAGTACTTACCTGTCTGTGGTTAACTGCTCCTTTGCTGTCTATGTTGGCCCTGTTCCTGCTCTGTCCCCCAGTGCCTAGCACATAATAGCTGCTAAATAAACATTTGTTAAAGCAATTCCCTTAAAGGAGGGAAAAGGTGTTGCTGGCCAAATGTTTGTTGTGTGAAAAGCCTGCCTCACCGCTGGGAGGAGCGGGCGAGGGGAGGGCTCCCCAGGGTTCTAGCTGCTTCAGCACCAGCCAGGAAGCAGAGGCCTGGCATTGGTCCCCACCCTGCGCTCACCAGCTGTGTCCTAGGGTACAGCTCTCAACTGCTCCGGGCCTGCAGCCTCATCTACACAAAGAGCAGGTTCTGCAGCAGGCTGCTAGGAGAACATTGTAAGGCACCTTCTCCTCTTCCAAAGGCTGAGCCACAGAAGCGGGAACTCACAGACCCCAGAGAGACTACAATGACCAGAAACACCATCCAAATGGGAGCTTGCCCAGCACCGGAAGGATGCCTGGCTGTGCAGCCATTGAAAGGCATGCTCCTAGGGGAGCAGAGAGGCATGCACAATGTTCAAGTTACAGTAGGAGGAGCATGAGATTTCAAAAGGGCATGCTCCCACCCAGGGGGGTGGGGGGTGTCGGGGGAAGGGTGGGAAAGGGGAAGGGAAATAAGAAGTACAAACCCAGTTATAACATAAGTTGCCGGGATGCAAAGCACAGCACAGGGAACAGAGTCAATAGCATCCAGTAAACTATGCCCAGCGGCAGATGGTCACTAGATTTATTGTGCTGATCACTTTATAAGGCATGTGAATGTTGAATAACTATGTACACCTGAAACTAATGTAAGACAGTATGTCAATTAAAACCTAAAATACAACAACTTTTAAAAGGGCGTGTTCCCAAATGTGTTTTAAAATGCGTGTGTGGTTAAGAAATAAACCCACCTATGTTATCAAAGAGAAAGTGTGTGTGTGTGGGCACACGTGTGTGCATGCACACGAGTGAGAGAGAGTCTATGCATGTAATGAGGTGCTCTAGGAGTGGACCCACATTCTTCTGAGCCCCCAGATCACCGAAAGTATATAGAAAAACACCATTTGTAAAGTGCCCGCAGTCTCTTCCTACGAATACGTCTTTGGGGCAAGTGCCTCCTGTCTCCAGCTCAAGGCATGTTTATGGGGGGAGACCAAGAACCTGACAAAGTCAGGCACGTAGGAGAGGCTGTCAAGAGGAAAAGCTGGAGAAACCAACTTGAAAAAAAAAAATCCAGCAAATCAATCATCGTAAACCCTGGGGTGTATATTAGGGCTCTTGACAGCTGCCCTTCACACCCAGCATCTCATCCGACCCCCCACGTCAGGGCAGGGAGAGAAACTCCTGCTTTGCAAATAAGGAGACAGGAGCCAGAAAGGTGAGGGACTTCTCCCACACCCGGATACAACTGGGTTTCTCCATGCTTGAAGAACTCACTCCTGCATGAGGTAACTTACGATGCTTTTTACTCTGTGGAGAAGAGAAAACCACTCACGGGCAGCACGGTGTTAAAATGCAAAACAGAAATTCTCGTTCAGCCTGTTGCTCAGATGAGCTGATCCCCATGTGAATGTTCCATTTGCTGTGCAGTGGTTTTCATTATTATTACAGGTCAGTGCTCTGATTACCAGCAGCAGGGTGTCCTGGCCCAAGATTCCCCTGATCTGCTTCAGAGAGGGGTCTTCAGGCAGCTTCCTCACCTCTCACCTCTCACATTTGTGTGCCCAGTACCCTGATGGGGGAGGAAACAAGAGCTCCGTGCCCTGGAGGGAATAACCCCATCCCAGAGAAGGCCCATTCCTGACCCTGGCACTCAGGGCCTGCCCAGCTGGCCCTCTCCCTCACCTCCCTCACACAAACACATCCAAACTCCTGCCACCTGGGGGCCTTAGGCGTGTTGCTCTCTCAGCCTGGGGAGCCCTCTCTCACCCTCCAGGGCCCTCATTTCACAGCTGCACTCCTTCAAGACCCAGCCCAACACCTCATCCTCCCAGAAGCCTTTCTGCAGCCGCCACCCCCACCTCCCACCTCCCACCAGCCAGAGGAGGCCTTTCCCTGGGTCTGATCTATTGCCCTCTCGACTCCGGCCATTCTATCTTTCTATCGGTCACTCTGTGAGCTTGATCAGGAGGCTTGACATCTCTGACCTCAAATTCCCACCTCCCAAGAAGGAGCAAGTTGTGAAGGTGAGATGCCAAGATGGCAAGCTGGAAGTGAATCACAGGACACAGGCCGAGCTGGACTGAGGATGGAGCTTGGCTCTGACCACTGGGCATGTCACCCAGCTTCTCCATGCCTCCCTTTCCTCCCGTGAAACCGGCCCAATACCGTGTTGCCAACAAGGGAACTTTACTTCAGGTACCAGTTTTCTTTTTAGGACTTTATTTTTAGGCAAAGGGGAAAAGATATCAATGTGTGGTTGCCTCTCACACGTCCCCAACTGAGGACCTGGCCCACAACCCAGGCATGTGCCCTGACTGGGAATCGAACCAGCAGCTCTTTGGTTTTCAGGCCTGCGCTCAATCCACTGAGCCACACCAGCCAGGGCAGGTGCCAGTCTTCTGTAAAGAACTGAACCATCTTGTCTAAACAAGAAGTGGTCCAAACCATCTCTACCCAACCACTGAGCGCCACGACCCAATACAGCAAGAGACCTGAGTGTGCCGACTGCCCACCACGCCTCCGTGGACAAGGTAAAGGGAAAGGGCTCAGATGGGGTGGACGTCAGGAGGAGCCGAGACGCTCCCGAAGGAAGGACAGAAGGAAGCTTGTACCCACCTGGAGCGCAGCCATGGCGCGGCAGGCAGTCAGGCATGGTCCAGGCGCCGGGAGCCTGGCGGGCTTAAAGGCATGGTGGCTGTCGGACCGCAGGGCGGTGCAAACCTGGGAGGGCGTCCTTCGGGTCTGCAGGAGACTCTGGCCGTTAGGGGGTGGCCCTGGCTTTGGTCCCCTAGCCCCACTCTCTCCACAAAAACGCTGAGGTCGGGCTCCGTGTCTCGTCCCGGGATCTCGCAGGTCTCCTGCCTGCCAGTCGCCGTCCGTCCCGTCCGCTCCCGCCTCCCCGCACCCGGAGCGGAGGTGCGGAGCCCGACTTCACCCGGCAGGCGCGGGTCCCGGTGCTGCGCGCCCCGCAGCAGCTCTGCTACCTTGCGGGAGCGCTTCGCGGGCCCCCGATGGCGCGCGGAGCCTGGGCTTCGCCCTCGACCCGCGTGGTGACCGGCCCCGGCTCCGCGGACTGCGGCTGGGCCGTCTGCGCTCCGGCTCTGGGCGCGGCCCGCCCCACCACTCTTGGATATCCGCGTCCTCGCCGCCGGGTCCGCGGAGACTCTGGGGACCAGCTGCAGGCGGCTCCAGGTGCCGCCACCGCCCCGTCGGCCCCGCCCGACCTTAAAGTGACAGCGCGAGCGGGTGGCGGGGTTAGGGTTTCCCAGCCGGGGAGCGGCGGAACCGATGTCCTGGAACTGTCGGGAATCATCTGGGGCGGGCTTGGGAAGGGAGACGAACTGGTCCGAGAGCCATCACGCTCAGAGAGCGATCTAGGGTTCTGGAGCCCAGGCCTCCCACTCCCATTTTACAGCACGGAAATCTGGGGCCCAAAGTGGGCAAGTCACAGGCCTGTGTTTTCCCGCAAACTCCGTTTGCGTAACTGGCTTTTTCTTCTCACAGAGGTCAGTCTCAGAGCGAGCCCATGGAGACCCCCAAGACCTCCCTGGAGGAGGAGGGAGGCGTTCTCAGAAATAGCGGCCCGCCTGTAAGTGCTTCCCCAGGTCCTACCCGCAGTCCCCGCAGCTGGTGAGGGGCTAGGGAGCACGGGCTGGAGAGAGAGCAGGGCCTCCTGATGAGCGTCCTAACTTCTCTGACCCTTCTGTCTCCCGTGTCAAAGGAGGGCTGAAGGTTCCAGCTCACAGGTCTGTGAGGACTGAATGAGTTAAGTCGTCCAGGTTAAGGGCTGGGCCATTTAACGAGCACAGGCTAAAAGCAGTTTTTGTGGTCAGGTGCTTTGGGCACCTGGAAGGAGGGTCCGCCGTGTGTGAGCGCCAGCGCGTGCATGAAGTCTTCTATGAGGGGACACCCGAGTTGTCTTAGAAAAGTAGGAATGGGGCATAGCGTCCAGGATAGAGAAGTGGTGCGGGCAAAGGCTGGACAAAGGTGCAGGCTGCTAAACCTTAGGTAAAGGGAGCCCATTCCCAGACCAGCCTAGTCTTCCTGCTGCTCTGATACGGCAGGGGACAGGGTCCGAGTCCCCTCAGCCTTGCCAAGGATTCCCCCACAGAGCAGGTAGGGTGTACTCTGGAGTTACAATGGCTCTATTTGTGAATCTCCTTAGCCGGTGGTGACCTCTCTGAGGGCAGGGACCAGATGTGACTTGGCGCAAGACCCAGCCAGGCACAGCAGGGCCGCACCAAGGGATCTGGCCCAGTTCTTCTGGCCCTGGCTTCCTCTTCCCCGCCTTTCGGAAGCTCTGGGCAGCCCCACAGCTTGGGTGTGCTTGCAGACCCTTTCTGAGCAAGCAGCCTCCGGCGTTCTATGGCGTTATGTTGAAGACTCAGAGGAGAAAATTGGTCACCACTTATTGCAAATGTCACCAGCCAGCCATTTTTCTTGTGTTTCTTTAAATTTTTTAAAAGTGTTTATTTATTGATTTTTTTTTTGGAGGGAGAGAAAGGGAACAACATCAGTTTATGCATTCATTGGTTGACTGTTATGTGTGCCCTGACCAGGGATGGAGCTCGCACCTTGGTGTGTGAGGACAGGGCTCAGACCAGCTGAGCTACCTGGCCAGGGCTCTTGTGTGTGTTCGTGTTTTTAAATTCACTCTTCAGTTACAGTTGACATACAATATTATATTTGCTTTTCTTGTTTAATTGTCACTCAGCAAAACCATCAAGGCTGAGAGGCAAGTGCCTTGCCTACAGTCCCATAGCTAATGAGTGAGGGGTAGGGAGGGGGGGTGGGGAGAGGAGGTGTCAAAATCCGTATCAGTCCGAATTTTCCAGGTCCACATGCAGAATATCCCCCCTTACAGGTAGAGAACAGTGGTCAACCTGTAAAGAAAGAAAAACATTGCCCTAAATGCAGCCTCATCAGCACAGGCTCCGCCTACCCTGTGGGGCTGGTGATGCTGGGACCACGGCCACACTTGGAGAAGCAATGAGAAATAAGCCCGGGAATCAGGCCTTTTACGGTTGTTATAAGGGTTAAGTGAGTTGTTATAGAATGTGCTTAGCAACAGTGCTTGGCTTATAGTCAGTACTTAGTAATATTGGCTATTATTATTGTTATTGTTGTATTATGGAAGAGAAGCAATGGGAGAGCCCATGATCCTCATGGCAGAGCATCCTCCCTCTCTCCCTCCCTCCCGGACAGGGGTCCAGCATCCTTCTGAAGGGTCACAACCTACAGACAACCAACTACTGTAACATTTTGATATGACTCTTTCCAAATGTGTACATTTAAAAAAAATCTGGTCAACATTGCATACCATTTTTAATAGTTTTTATTTTCATTTCACACAATTCTCCATGAACATCTTCCTATACTCACTGCATTCTAGTTACTTGCTTATGTATCTGGCTCGCCTGCAGACAGCATCTTGAGGGCAGAAATGGACATCTAGTGTCCTCTCCCCACCCCACCCTCCTCGTGCCATCTCGAAGCTGACACACAGTAGGCCCACCATGAATATAAGTCGTGAACAGCATCGGATGTACAATAGCAGTGGGTCGTTCTGTTCCCTGCCTAGGTGCACGCCCATTTCTGTAGGGAAGGAAGAAAGCTCATGGGGTGTGGAAATCTCAAGGTCTGCCAGCAATGCAGCCGAGGCTGGTCAAGGTCTAGGGTGGAACTGTCTTTAAAGAAAGACCTCAGCCCTGGCTGGTGTGGCTTAGTGGACTGAGCTCAGGTCTGTGAACCAAAGGGTCGCTGGTTCTATTCCCAGTCAGGGCACATACCTGAGTTGCTGGCCAGGTCCCCGGTGGGGGGCGTGCAAGAGGCAACCACACATTGATGTTTCTCTCCCTCTCTCCCTCCCTTCCCCTGTGTCTAAAAATAAATAAATAATTTTAAAAAAAAAATAAAAAAGAAAGATCTTGAGCACATTCACTAATGCCAAATAGTGATAGAATTCTAAGGTTTGGCTTCCTGAAGGAGGGGTTCTGACCAGTGTTCTCAACCCAGGGCGACATGTCCCACTCCCAACCCCCAGAGAACATTGGGCAGTGGGCAGAGACATTCCGCAACGGCACAGCCATGGTAACTGTGGTGGGCGGGTGCTGCCGGCCTGCAAACATCCCACGGGCACAGCACAGCCCCCTGAAATAATTACCTGTCCCAGGAGTTGAGTGCTGAGGCTGAGAAGCCCTGGCTTAGATACCGCAGGTGGGCTTTGGAGACCAACCGCTTCAAAGGGTGTCAGCCCATGTTCTGCAGAGAGAAGGGGATTTCTTTATATGTTGTGAAATGTAAGAGAAAATAAACCTGAGGTTCTAAAAACTGAGCCCCGTTTTTCCCATATGCCACAGACAGGTCTCAGAAACTTTAACGTGTAACTTCTAAGCCAGACCTCCCAGCATGTCTCTTACACAGAAGGAGCAGGAAGGGCGGAGTGGGCAGCAGCGGGCAGGGACCCTGGCCCCCCTCCCAGCCCATCAGAGAGAGCATGTGCCCTTTTGATGGGCTTTTGATGCTAGAGTTCTGTGTCAGGTTTTGGGGGGGGGAGTTTTGGGGGGGTTGGAATCCTGGAGCTGGGAAATGGGTGGAGAAAAGCTTTAAAAACCACTGGTCT